>CACRXK020003119.1:0-14525 GCA_902702795.2 Paramuricea clavata | reverse complement strand
ACTTGTTCTCAATTTCTTTTACTAATTATATTTTATTTAAAGACTATTTACATTGTATGTTTTAACTTTTTATTATCTATGTTTTAACTACTGGTATTTATAATATACAGTATTTTAAAAATATTTATAGGCTATATGTATTTGTATACACTATATTTAATAACTATTTTAACTGTATTAACAGGACATATTTTAAATATTTATTTAATATGTTATTACTATTTTTTAACTATTTTTAATCTATTTGGGCAATATTATATCCACTATTTATTATCTATTTTTAACAAGCTGGGATGTATTTTAACTCTTTATTATCTATTTTTAAACTATATTATCACCATTTTTGAGCTATTTATTATCTATGTTTAAACTATAATATCACTATTTTTGAACTATTTATTATCTATTTTTAAACTATAATATCACTCTTTTTCAACTATTTATTGACTATTTTAAACTTATTTGAAACTCATTTCAACTATTTATTACATATTTTATACCTATATTGTCACTATGTTTTAACTATTTCATACATATTTATTAACTATGTCGAAACTATATATTTTTAATAATTTCCTTAAATAGCTCTATTTTTATCATATTTGAAACCTATTTAATTTCTATTCGAGTACATCAATTAAGTATTTGTTTAGAAATATATCATGAATAGGAAAAAAATATGGTTCCACTTGGATAGGAAAAAAATAGCCTTCCTACCCTAATTTAAATAGGAAAAACTTCGAAAAAAAATAATAGTAAAATAGGAAATAAATACTTTGACAAATAGGAATTAAATAGCCCAATAAAATAGGAATTAAATAGCAATTAAATAGTGTTTGATTCTACAAGGGTACTCACCTGACACAGGCAGATTTAAAAGACAATTACCATCAAGTGTTTCTTCCCCTGATCGCAGTCCACAAGTTAAAAAAGGTATCAGAGTTAATAACGAACGGGAAGGTCGATGTTGTACACCAAGAAAAAGTTTAATATTTTCGAAGGAAACAAAAGCACAATCTGTGCTATCAGCTCTCGAGAATGAAACATCAGACGAAATCCTCTCAAGATTAAACGTAGAAGAGTTGTTAGACAATAACACTACTGAAGTGAAAGTTGTGATTATTGATCCAAGTAAGCCTTTTAAAACCTACAGCAAATTTGGAGGAGATACTAAACGCTTGCTTATAAACATCGTGCGGAAAAACTGGGTGACTGCGTCTAATATTATTTTCCGACATCCAGAACTTAAACCTGAACTTCTTGGCCCTATTCGCAGAACTGTCAGAGACGAATTTGCGGCATATTGTGGCAACAAATCGGAATCGATACTTCTTGGAAAATCTCCAGGGTGCATGCAACGCTAATACAGTCAGTCGTAAAAGAAATGTAAAGGCTACTAATTCTATGGCTTTGATTTCTGGTATTGCAGCAAGATGTAGAAATCAAAAGATGTCTGCACTTGCATACAAAATTTCTACGATCTTGTTTCATAGTGGAGTGAAACACCAAGACTTGATTCGTTTGCAAAAGCTTGGCCTGTGCATGTCACCGAATTCTATTATCAAGTTCCAGAAAGAGATTGGAGAAAATAGTGAAGCCAAAATTTATCACTGGAAAAAAGAAATAGAAAAGAATGCTTTGGCGAAGTTGTTGCTTGATGAGGTAAAAAAAAAGCAAATTGGAATATGTGATGAGAATGATATGATGGTTGATTCAGTAATTGATTTTTCAGAAGAAACTATAATGAGTTACAATCACTACAAACCACATTTGTTTCAGTTTTGTGCCTCTCTTCTGGACTCTGGTGCGAAAGACAATTTAACTGATGATGATTTATATGCTGCCTTATTCAAGCTTACTAGTGAAAAACTTCCTCACTACAGGTAGGCTATGTTTTGTTAGTTTCATTTTTTAGCCTTCACATATGACTTATGGACCAGTCAGAATAAATCCCCCCCCATACCAGAGAGGGAGGGGACTTGGTGGGGAAAGTGGTAATTTTTTATTGTAAATATGTCCCCAATAATGGGGGACTTGGACAACATTTTCTTTTTTACTACCCCTCTAAGTCAATTATTCCTGCCTTCTCCAGTTGAGGGGGGGGGAGGCTGTGTTTTACGCCGAACGGTACATTATCTAACAGCCTTTACTGTAATACCAAATTTGCCTTGATTTTTCTAACACTTTACAGTAAGATTACCGCAAACGGCAAATCTCAAATAAAAGTTTGAGGTTAAATGCATGAATTAACAACTTACTTGTAGCTGTTGAAAACTTGATTATATATATATATTCATTTGATGCTTTTTTAGATTGGTTGGTGACAACATAGATTTTGTGATACATGCACGTATCCAAAGTGAGATGCATACCAATAAAGATATACACTGGACCCGAGAGTATACAGTCGTTAATAAAGTGAATGAACCATTTATGTCCACAATGACCCCACAGAAACCCCCAAAGGAAATACAATTAATCAACTTGCTTCCTGTTAAGCCTGTTCAGGAGAGGCTAATACAAAAATGGGCAGTATTGACAAGCAGGGTAATATGCAAGTACATGCTAAAGTTTCAACATCTGAAAGATGTTGTCATTTATCACATAGCCCACAACTACTCCAAGGAAATGGCATCTAAATCAGCAACTGTAAGTAGTCCTGTTTTTCAGTTGTATGGTACGGTGTGTGTCGAATTTTGGGCATATTGTTAATTGAACGACTGGCTTTGTTTTGCATCTTAGGTATTTATGTAAACAATATTCAATATAATTGTTTTTGTTTGTGGATACACCACGTAAATTTATTACTGCAATTTATTATTTATTTACGTGGTGTTTCCACAAACAAAAACAATTATATTTTATCGCCATGCAAACATTCAAAGAACTTAATATTCAATATTTATTAAGAAACTGCACCATTTACAAAAGAAAAAAATACATATAATTCACAAAGAGATTACAATCCAAATTAATACTCATTGATGACTACTTTAACGTTCAAATATACATATTAATATATTAATATATTAATATTGAGCTTAATATTTTGTATCACAATCTATTTTGTATTTTTGTTAATAACGTTTTATTTGTTGTTCCCAATTTATATACATGTATATTCTCATCCAAGAAATATGCCCAAATAATTAATAAAATTTTTTTGTTCAGTATTAATTTATTTTAATTAAATAATACTACAGCAAATTGAAATTGCTAAATACTGAACAAAAAAAAACATTTTATTAATTATTTGGGCATACTGTATACCATGACTACGTAATGGTATCCTGGAAATTCATAGATAATTTATTTATAGCCCAATATTTAATATCAATTTGTATGTACAAAATATGAAAATTAGTAACAGGCCAAGTGTAGAGCCTTTTATAGTGTTTCTGATTCTGTACAACCTATTTTTTCTGATTCTGTACAACCACATGACACGAAGCCAGTTGTGGGTTTTGATGGTTAGATTAAATAGATCATGAGCAATCGGCTTAACAAAGGTAAAGCAAACTGTCAGGTGCACAGGATAACATTTTGGCTATGATTGAATAACAATCACAGCAATACAGACTATACATTGTACAGCTAAAGTACAAGATCGAATGTGACCAGGGTTGGTAAGTTAGATGAATAATTAGGCCAAATTGTCATTAGTGCCATTTAGAAAACAAAGAAAACAAAAGGCCAAGACAAAGAAAACATTTTAATAGGCCTAGTGTGATGATGTTTGGCCTAATTATTCAGCAAACCTACCAACCCTGAATGTGACCACTGCAATGTCTTAGGATTATTATATTGTTACTGTTGTACATGTATTATTTGTTACAGTGTTGCCTTGGTCTACAGTTCCATAATCCGAACGTTGCAAGTGAAATGGCTCAGTTTCTTATCTCAAATCATGAAAAATATGTGCCATGCTATGGAGAGACAAATGGCGTCATTCTCACAGTTCCATTACATGGTGATCAACTATTCGAAGAGAGGGCCAGAAACACCCAATGGACCTATCAAGATGGAAATAACTTAAGTGACAAACTTCAAGGACTTAGAACTGAGTTTGCAGATTGGCATGCAAAACTTAATTTGTATATGGTTTGTTGAATAATTTTTATATAAAAAATATTCAAATTACATCATCCTCTCATCAATTACAGAACAACATTTTGATTTTCGGTGCATAAAACAGTATATCACATTAAAGTCTAAAGAAACTAGAAACATGATTTAACCAATTAAGGGCCACAGGCTCACTCAGGCTACTAATTTGGCTAATTGTGTAGCATTCTCCTCTTAATGGATTAAATTATTGCTATAAATTTAAGAGAAATGCTGCTGTTTGTTTTTAATTTTCAGAGCATCAGTATAAAACTGATGATGGATCACAATAGTTTATGTGTTCTTTCATTAAGGTTGAATTTGACAAATTTGTTTCAAATGCATCAGCATCTGACATTGGCACCTCTCGCGCAAACATGAATAGAACTGGAAAGTACAATGCTGCGAAGGGAGGTGAACGCCATTACAACGAATATAAAGAATTTCATCAACGTGAAATTGAGGCCCACATTTGTGCATCATTCATGGAAATGTCTGGAATGAATAACTTATCAGGTACATGTATGAAATTTATTATTAACCCTTTTAATGGCAGTGTGCCCTTATGTTCCCTACCTTATTATTTTACTCTGTCTAATGCCAGATGATTTTAATATTCAAGGGGAGATTGCAATAGTGAGTGCCACTCAATGCATTAATCATTTGCCCATGCATCCTATTAACCCTTTAAGTGGTAATGCACCCTCATGTTCCCTACATTATTTTCCTATGTCTAATGCCTAAAGGGGTTATACTGTATATAGATTTATTTAGTAACATAAATTAATACATAAATTGCTTACAAATGACATGGGAAATTTATATAAATTTTATTAACTCTAAGCTCATTTTTAACATTATAAATAAATATTAACTCAGCCACTAATTGGGATTGCACCCCTAATAGTATTTACTATCAATGTGAAACATCAAACATTGTCATTTGACAAGGGTTAAATTGCTGCTTAATGGTTTTTATAATTAAAAGCTACTCTGATTTTTAAATGCCATAATTTAAAGAAGTCACAGGTAACAACCCAATTATAACACTATAAATGTCTATTGTCTTCATCAGGAGCGATCATATCCTACTGTAACATATTTACTGTATTAACATGTACAAACTAAAGTACAATTATATTCTGTTGTAATGGCTTACTATTATAATTTATTTACCATAGATGCACCAATTATGATGTTCCTAATACAGATGTCCCAAGAGAAGACAGAAGGAAATGGTTTTTGGAGCTGTGTGTCCAATATGTCAACAAATTTCTTATAAATTTTGAAGTTGAGCCTTTTCTGCAAGCTTCAACTGATACATTCCCTTGCCGAATTGAAGGATGTACTAAGATGTATGCCCACCATTCTATGCGTGTCAAGTATGTATATTCAATCCTGTACTGTAGTTATTAATTATATTTTCCATTTCCCTAATAGATCACCCCTATTAGTTCCCAACCACTTCTTTTATAGTATTACTCTTTTTAACAACAGATGATTTTACTCGTCAAGGGATAAACTTTAGGACTCAAATGGTTATAACTATACCTAATTTGTATGTTGACATCACAGCCATAAGTTAACAAATTCCAATTCGAGTCAAGATATTTTAATATTTTAAATATATTTTTAGACATGAAGTCACAAGTCATGGACGTGTGTTTGAAAAATTTGAATTAAGTGAGAGAGATTCCTTAGGTTTCTATCATTGTAGATTCTATTGTGGACTTGTTTTTTCAACAACATCTATTAGAAACAGGTACTAAATGTCATAATTTAACAGAAAATACTCTGTACCCAAAATTTGACTGAACACCTTAGAGAATAAACTTGTCGAGCAATCCAGCATTATATATTCAGAACAAAATGCTAACCATATCCAGCTTCCATTATACTTGAGTTAAGCAAGGGCTAACCCATTAAGTTATAAATAGTAGCAGGAATGAATTTTTATACTTGCACCATTGCCCTTATTGAGTTAAATACATCACTGTCTGGTGCGATTTCAATGTAAAATATTCCATTAGTATCTGTTAGTAACACTTTGATATTGTTATTTTAGACATGAAAGTTCAAAGCACCCAGAATCACAGTTGTCTCAACAGCAGGGAAGTCAACAGAGTGACACAGAAAACCAAACACCTGATGAAGACTACCTGTTCAACTATCATAATTCCAAGCTTTCATTTGGCCTCATTCTTATGGAATTCAATGACGCAATAAAAGAAGGAGATGGTGAACGGTTGCATGACTTGTATAAATTTGCCCTAGTACTGTTCAAAGCCCATGGAAAGGTCAAGTACTCTTATGCAATTCTAATGTATTTAGTGCAAATTGAGAGTTTTCTGTCTGAAGCAGATGCACACAATCTCAAGTGGAATCGCTTCTATAATAATCATGGAAGAGTTGGTGGAAACATACCACTTGATCTAAGGATGGAACAATTGAACAAAATTGTCAAAACCATGTGGAGATCACTTGGAGCAAATCTGAATGAAAAGTCTGCCACACGGCTGGCCAATACCATAGAACCTATGGAGCAAATTTTGAATACTATTGACAGGGAGTGTGAAATAACTGACAGTGCTGGATTTCGATCAAAAGGGAAGCCAGAAACAGCTATTGAAATCATTAGTAAGGACTTGTTGAAGATAAATGCATTTAAGTATGAAGCTGGGAGGAAAGGACACCCATCATATCCTAACATTTCTTCAAATTTGTTGAAAGGCCTTGACTACAGGGATTTACATACCTGGATTAAAGGACATATAAAAACTTGGGAATCAGTTTATGAACTAAATACATAATAAAAAGATCAAATAATAAAGTGGGGTGCATTGCCAATTAAAGGATTAATAGGGTTAAGATTATTATTAATATTAGTAATAGTAAAATGATGATAGATATATGTATGAGAGATTGGGCTAATTATTACATTTAAAAACCAAAGCCCCCTCTATTGCATGAAGACCTCTGCTTTTGTTGATTATTACCCCTTTGGAATGCAACAAAATTTGTGTAATTGACCCCTTCCCCCTAGCTCTGAAAGTACATTTTTACATTTTAACCCTTTTGGAAACAGCATTTTACTCTCATTTTCTTTGGAACTCAAGGACCTTAACAGGGTATTTGATGCTACAATATAACAAAGGTTGGCACCTCTTAGAACTGGTAAATTTTGTAAGTTAAGTTTATGAACATAACAGATACCTGTAAATACTGTATATGACATAAGTTGCATATTATTGTGGTAAACAGATGTGCATGTAATATAAGTGTGTTGGTATAAAGTGTGTACTATGCCATTTCTGTTACCATTTTTCACTACATGTTGATATTTAAAATGTCCGAATGTATTAACAATCATGGCATTTTAACAAAGAAATGTGATTATTGATAATCTTTAACTAAGAGTAACATCTTAGTAGTGGTGTAACTTCACTTTTTTGACCACTTGCCCTCAAGGCAAGTTGGACATGAAAATTAGTTGCCCTAAATAAAATTCACTCGCCATCATACAATGGCCACTGGGGTACCTACATTAGGTACGGGTATAAATTAATTAAGGGGCAAGTCATGTCAACCTGTTCACAAGCTTGCCCAATCAGGCAATATTCACTTGGCCCTGGCAAGCAGGCAAGTGTTAAGTTACACCTCTGCTTAGTACAGTATATATTATCTTAATACGTACATCATTCATCACTTAAAATATCCAGATCCTCAAATTCAGGATCCACTTCAAGATAACCAGTTGTGCTAATGAACTCATTTAATATTGTAACATGGTTTATTGTTTGCTGTTGGTCAACAGCCACTTCACGTATAAGTGCACACTCATCAATGTCGTCAAATATTTCACTAAATATGCCTAGGATCTTGGTGACATGGGTTTTTGAAAAGATAGGTACAAGATGATAAATGTCATCTTCTGTGAAAATGCAGTGACAGTTGGATACAACATCAGATATAAGTTCTTGTGAGAAACCATGGCTAGAAGTAATGCCAAATGGTGACATTGTGGGAGCAAACATACCTTTCATTAGCTCTTGCAATGATTCTGACAACAAATGTTTGTCTTCATCAGAAACTATTCTGGACTGATGATTCTGAAAGATCTTTTGAACAGCCAGTGTCTCAAAAGGTTTTGCTGGTTCAGCACATCCATCAGAAATACAAGTACAAGTTCCAGCACAATAATTACAGCACAGGTGTGCAGGCAATAGGGCAGTAATGTGTGTATCAAAAGCTACATAACCTGCAATCCGATAACAGCCAGTTGTATTGACAAATTGTCTTACATCATCGTCACAATGGGAAACTTGTAGACCATAAAAAACAATCACAACATCACTCTGCAATCCATCTCTTCCACCACGACCTGCTTGCTGATGTAAATCTAAAAGACTTCTTGGTAGCCCAAACATAATTACATAACGGATATTCGGGAAGTTTACACCCATACTTAGTGAAGTAGCTGCAATAGCAATCCTCTTTGTTCCATCACCTTTCAGGGAACTAAAGAGTCTCTTTTTATATTCTTTCTGAATAGCAGAATGCATTATTCCAACAATACAATGGTCCCTGTCCCGAGACTCTTTTGGCTCAAATGCATTACACCCCAATTGCATCATCAAATAATTGGCAAACGCTGGCAATAGTGTACATGGTGTCACAAAATATGATAGTTTTAGGCGTGTTTATGCCATATTCTTCTATCAAGCTGATCAACCAATTCAATTGGGCAAGCATGTCATCCTTTTTCACTTTATGCACAGAAAATCTAAGATTTGGACGGTTTGGACTTACAAATAATTTGGTTGGCTCCTTTAACAGAAGTTCATTGCAAATAGTATCTTGAGTGCTTTTGTCTCCAGTTCCAGTTAAAGCCAACAAGGGACAATCTAAAATAAATATATAAATAATGGTGTATTAATTCACATCAACCAGACTCCATGTATACATGAAACAATAAACTTTTTCTGCATTCAAATGGTACATTGTTTGAGTCGGCTTGTATCGAAAGGATGAAACTTTTTCTTATCCCACATCATCACAAAATTAACAAACAGCATGTGGCATCATTTCCCAAGCATTTGCTTAATTAAATTATGTGTTTAATGTTTCTACTAGTCATACAGTAATTACTTTAATACTGCATGGGAATATGTTTCAGTGTTTTGAACTTCTGGGACAGGTGACTTGCTGAAGAGAATAAAATAATTTGGTAAAATTGCTTACCTTTTTTGCACATCGAACGCAGAAGTGAGAGTTTTCCGAAAGCGCTTCTAAATGCCTTGTTCATATTTGCTTTCTTACATTTATTTTTCCTAAAATTTACACATAATATGCATGATTTAATTGATGATTGTGATGTTACTCTGAGTGTATATCCACACCGGGCAAGCTTGAAAAATATGCCTGACCACGGTGGGAATCGAACCTACGACCTTTGGAATACTAGCCAAATGCTGTACCAACTGAGCTACGCGGTCTGGTCGGTTCGAATATGTGATATTTCGGAACAGAATCTACTTCCTTCAATATCAATATAATCTAATAATTATGATTTTTTTCTGTGTTGGTGTAATGTATTCAGGTGAGTATGATGCTTGTGATGTTACCCTGAGTGTATATCCACACCGGGCAAGCTTGAAAAATAACCCGACCGCGTACCTCAGTTGGCAGAGCATTGGGCTAGTATTCCAAAGGTCGTAGGTTCGATTCCCACCGTGGTCAGGCATATTTTTCAAGCTTGCCCGGTGTGGATATAACATCACAAGCATCATACTCACCTGAATACATTACACCAACACAGAAAAAATCATGATTAAATTGTTGGCATTTGTTGCAAAATAAACATTTTTAAAACATCTTCCCATGAAGTATGTCACGCTGGGTAACTTTCCAAATTACAATTTTTAATTATCAAACTCATCGATTCAGAGCCAATTATAATTACAATTTTATCATATTGTTTTGTTAAAGCTCTGGTTAAAACTGTTGCAATTTATACGACAGACCACTGAATCTCGAACTTTCAATATTTTAATATACATTTATTTTGTTTGTGCATCATTCTTAAATATCATTCTATTCGAACTCGAAATCTCGAGTATGTACTTTTACCTTTTCCCTGTCCACGTTTCCACAGTGTGTGATTCATCTACAACGATCGACGCTGTACGTTGATGTAGGAGACTACAGTCATCCTTCAGCGCCTCAAGAAATGCTCGTTCCGTAGCGCGTTCTGCACTGGAGTAAATAAAGTTTGGTGGAGAATGTATGACATCTGTTAAAGTTAGTTCAGTAAGCTCTACAGCATTAAAACCAAATGATTCCATCTGCGCTATCTGGTCTGCAGCTATGCTGGTAAGAGGAGAGATAACTAATATGCAAATCGAAGTATCTTTCTCAAGTCGTCTGAGCATAGCCTGCTTCGCGAGAGCGAACACTGTAAAGATCATGCTCTTTCCATAGCCAGTTGGCAAGATAGCCAGAACATCTTTACCCAAAAGAAGTTTTTCTATGGCAATTTCTTGCTTTTCTTTCAAAACAATATCTCGCCTTAAACACTTCAACGCTTCGGTCAAACATTCTTTTATACATAAAATCGAAGACATGTTCAAACCACTGATCTGAAGGTTGTAACTGTAAACTTGTTATATATACAATGTGAACATTTGGTTAATGGTTGACATTTAACCGTTGATTGACAACTACATAAAAATACTAACCAATCCGTTTTTCCCGTTCACCAGCGGACGGGTAATTCAAAAACCCCTAGTTTTGCGGCAGACGGTGTTTCCTTTGCTTCCCTAATTTTCGCTGCCCGTAGAAATACCGCCTGCCATGCAGGCTATGGTTGGTTCAGCTAGTCCTCGTGCACCGAATGATAAATACTCTACCCAAAGGTATAGAGTTTGACGGGATCTGAGGTACACGGCTGTTGTCTTTTTCTCGACTCAGAGACGTGCAGCGTTTTCTAGTCGAAAAGTAGATGTGGGGTTTAACTTTTGTTACAAATTCAAGGTATCTAACTCCATAGTGACCTCTAAAAGTGGTCACTATGGAGTTAGATACCTTGCATTTTTAATTGGGCATTCAATTCTATTCATCAACCCCGCTTTTCCCTGTGGAGATATCAAATCCCTCCCCTTGCTTTTAAGTTCTTACCCAAATAAAACCCTATTGAGAACAATAGATATCCGCACAAATATGAACTAAGAGTAACTAGGCATTTGATAACTGTCGTTGTGGAAACATCGGGACATGGGAAAACAAATGGGAACCTAGAGTATTCATCAATGACATTCAGAAAGTACTTGTTCCCGTTAATGGTGGGTAGTGGACCTTTGAAATCTATGTTGATTCTTTCAAATGGTCGAGTGGCTTTGATGAGAGGGACCTTTTGAGGCTGGTGGAACTGTGGTTTACATTCACAACATACACGGCAGCTGCTTGTGACTTTCTTGATTTCATCCAAAGAATAAGGCAGGTTCTTGGTTCGCACAAAATGGTAAAGTTGGGTTACTCCTGGATGACAAAGTGACTCATGAAGCAGACTCGTCCCCAGTCGCTTTAAGAGCGGGCGCGCGGCCAGAAGTGGGCGCGTAGAGGCTCACGGCAAGGGCGAAAGAAGAAAATTTAGCGACTGGCAGATTACTGTGATTTTTCTTGCAAGAAATTGATTTTCTTGCAAACTAATATTTTATGCTTCAATTTTGGATTTTTTGACATTGGTATACATAAATCGATCATTTTATGATGTAGTCTCTGCAAAGTGCGTATTTTTATCAAGTATATCGGCCTTAAATTGGTCAAGTCTGGAGTACTTCAAAATGGCGGACTCTGATGAACTTAGATGGTGAGTCTAAAAGATAATATAATACATTCCACCACTTGAATGTCTTGAATTTGTTGACCCTTTGAGCCGTAGCATAAATTTGCGTATACTAAAGAAATTAAGAAACTGAAATTCATTATACGCTCGGCTGATTAGCGCCATGTTGCCTTGTTTCAAGTTGTAATTTTTGTCGTTCTGAACTATAGACTTCAATTCCATAAATTCAGATGAATGTCCTAAGACCAGCACTCCTAGAACTCCTAAAGCGAGAAAGTTACTGCCATTTGACGTCAAACACGACCTAACACCAGATTCTAAGAGTCCGGGATTATCAAGAAGGCAAGAACTAAATGCAGGAAAGTTGTTCAAGGTTGGAACTTGTATTTTTAATAAGTCACTTGTTTGAATGTGCAGGTGATGTTGGCACATTTGTTCCTGGAAATCTTCAGGGCTCTTTAAAGACTATATGCATCAAAACAGATGGGTTGAGACTTAAACAGGAGGATGTTGTTACTGATGATCTTAGTGTAAAAAGCCACCTTTCAAGAGCTTTGGCAGCCATATTTCCTAACTGTGAAAAGAAAAGGCTGATGCAATACATGATCAATCCATATGCAATACATGATCAATCCAATTCATAACATTGTATTACAAATGACATAATATTTTTATATTTGTCTGGTATATTGTGTTTTGGTTAATCTTCCTCAGGATGCTACGTCACAGAATAAGGTACACAGAAGGCCGACTTCTTGGGTTTTCCTATGATTTAGGCGTAACCTGTAATTCGTCATCAAATGCTAACGCCATGGTCCTAGCCAGTGCGCGTTTGAGAGGCATTCACCCCCTGATATTATTCAAAATGGCGAACGTCCAGGGGGGAATGCCTCTTAAACGCGCACTGGCTAGGACCATGGCGTCAGCATTTTGATGATGAATCATGGTGTGGCAGTGGTTACTTGAGTCGACCTTCTGTGTGCCTTATTCTGTGGCTACATGCCCCTCACTCACCTTCCCCCCCTGAATTTTTCTGCACAACCACCCACCCCCCACCATGCAGATAACATATGAAAGTATAAAGCTTTATTAAGTTAATATAATAGACATGCTCCACTACATCATGTACATTAACTGTAATTATAATACATTTTAGTTTTAAATTAATTTAAAATTATTCACTGTTAATAATTCCATTGAAGAAGTCCAATTAAAATGGTTCAAAATTAATCCAGCTTTTGTGTCTTCAATTTCCATACATCTTGCTTGGTAC
Organism: Paramuricea clavata; assembly: GCA_902702795.2. Taxonomy (NCBI): domain Eukaryota; kingdom Metazoa; phylum Cnidaria; class Anthozoa; order Malacalcyonacea; family Plexauridae; genus Paramuricea; species Paramuricea clavata. The sequence goes on along the minus strand of CACRXK020003119.1, from coordinate 1,305 downwards.
TGCAGTATTTTGCCACCCAGATCAAGATTAACCCTTTAAGTGGCAATGCACCCTGATATGCAGACTCTTCCCCAGTCACTTTTAATTAAATATAATTCCTCTTTATTAGCATTTCTTTTTTTGTATTCGACAATATTCATTCAATTCTCAGACGGCTGAAGAAAAAGAGCGGGCTCGCAGGCTGAGTGGAGTGGGCGCATAGAGGAAAAAAATTAGTGCATGACTGGCAGATTACAGTGTGTTTTCTTGCAAGAAAGTGTTTTTCTTGCAAGAATCGATGATTTTATGATGTTGTCTCCGCAAAGTGTGTATTTTTATCAATTATATCGGCCAATTATAGATCATTATATCGGCCTTCCTTTTTTACTATCGGTCAAGTCTGGAGCACTTCAAAATGGCCGACTCCAATGAAGATTTCAATGCCTCATTCTGCTCCATGAATTTAGATGGTGAGTCTAAAAGTAATATGATATATTCTACCACTTGAAATTTGTTGACCCTTTGACCCGAAGCATAAATTTACGTATATAAAAGTTAATTAAGAAACTGGAATTTATTATACGCTCGGCTGATTTTAATAATAGCGACATGTTGCCTTGGCTCAAGACTAATTTTTGTTGTTCTGTACTATATACTCCAATTCCATAAATTCAGATGAATGTCCTAGAACTCCTAAAGCGAGAAAGTCATTGACATTTGATGTAAAACACGACCTTACACCAGATTCGAAAAGTCAGGGATTGCCAAGATCTAAGTGCAGGAAAGTTGTTGAAGGTTGGTTGTATTTTATTAAGTCACTTCAAACGTCCTTCAGCACAGCACTAATATAATTGTTTGAATGTGCAGGTGATGTTGACACATTTGATCCTGAAGATCTTCAGGACTCTTTGAAAGATATATGCATTGAAAGAGAAGGGGAGAGAGTTAAGCAAGAAGATATATTGGACATACTTGGTGTTACTGATGACCTGAGTGCAAAAAGCCGCATTTCAAGAGCTTTGGTTATCATGTTTCCTAACTGCGAAAAGAAAAGGGTGTTGTGCGAACATAAACAAATATATCCTTTTTACATGTGTAAAAGGCTGATGTGAATATGCAATATATTATCAATTCATTACATTGTATTACAAATGATCGATATAATATTTTTATATTGGGTCGTTCCAGAAAAGAACCATACTCCCCCACGGAGGAAATTTCTGCCGTCCGGAGGGGGAGGGGAGAAAAAATTGTTTCTGATAATAGTAAATGTATTAAGACATCCGAAAGGGGTAGGGGGGTTAACTTCCTATTTTCTCCATGGGG
>CACRXK020003118.1:0-38189 GCA_902702795.2 Paramuricea clavata | reverse complement strand
GTTCATAAAATACTGTCCTCTATTAACGTTTCTAAGTCAACGATGGAGTTTCTAAGTCAACGATGGAATATCTAATAAACTTCTAAAAGATTCAGCTGATATAGTATCTTACTCTCTTTCATTAATATTCAACACATCCATAAATACAGGTATATTCCCAAACGATTTCAAAACAGCAATAATCTCACCAATACACAAAGCAGGATGCAAAACTGAATGCAATAACTATAGGCCAATCTCAATCCTATCTAGCGTTGCCAAAATTTTTGAAAAACTTATTACCCAACAACTGGAAACTTATCTTGAAACGAATGGGTTACTTGTACAACAACAAGCTGGTTTTAGAAAGAAACACTGTACGCAGACTTCTCTCCTTAGCATTACAAATCAATGGTTTATTAACATGGATAAGGGAAATTTGAATGGTGTTATCTTTCTTGACTTAAAAAAAGCATTCGATTAATTGTGTTGATCATAGTATTCTATTAAGAAAACTTTATAATTATGGAATAAGAGGAAAATCATTTCAATGGTTCCAGTCCTATCTCTCTGATAGAGTACAAATGTGTAAAGTTAACCAAACATTATCTAACAAAAGAATCGTTAAATGTGGTGTGCCACAGGGCTCAAATCTTGGCCCATTATTGTTTTTATTATATATAAACGATCTTCCAAATTGCTTGTCTTCATCGGCTGCTAGCATGTTTGCCGATGATACAAATATTTCTACACATGGCTCATCAGCGGCAGAAATTCAGGAACAACTAAACCATGACTTAGACAACATACACCAATGGTTGCTGGCTAATAAGCTTACTCTGAATAAAGAAAAGACCGAATATATGGTAATTGGGTCTAGACAAAGATTATCTAAAGTATTAAATGAGCCGGAAATCCACGTAGGCGAAACAACAATTAAACGAGTAAGCTATTCTAAAACTCTAGGCGTTGTTATAGATGAGAATCTTACTTGGGAAAGGCAAATCGAAAACATACAGACTAAAATGTCAAAAGGTATCGGCATGTTACGGCGAATGAAAAAAATAATTCCTAAAACAACATTGAAAAAAGTATATAATGCCATTATATTACCACATTTCGACTACTGCAGCCTTGTTTGGGATAATTGTAGTGATTATTTAATTGACAAACTTCAAAAACTGCAAAACAGAGCGGCACGTGTAATCACTGGCAGAACATACGAAACAAGATCACGCGATGTTTTAAAAGAACTACATTGGCAACCCTTGATGCATAAGGTAAGGAATAATGAACTGCCAATTAGTATGATGAATATGTTTGATATTAAAACAAACTCGCGGTATAACCTCCGTAGCAACAATCGAGATTTCACCCTCGACAAACCAAGTACAAATTTTTTGAAGAAAAGCATAAGCTATACAGCCTCTTCGGCCTGGAATAATTTGCCTCTTGAGGCTAAAGGTTCAGGAATTACTAGTCAGAAATTCAAGTCCATTCTTGATCATTATTCCTCGCGTTAAAGTGTATGCACTTAATCTAAATTTAATTAGTGCGTTCGTTTGTAAGGGGGAGGGAGGGGGGGGGAGGTAGGGTTAATCGTTTTATATTGTTATATATGCATGCCTGTAGTTCTACTTATCTGTATTGTATTGTATATTTATATTATGTAATATTTTTAACCAAACAGCCTCTTGAAAAACAGGTGCGCAAGTGCCCTGAAGAGCTACCGTTTCTAAATAAGATTAAATAATAATAATAATAATAAAATAATAATAATTTGTTGCAGTGTATGTTGTTTAAACAAATTTGCCATCTACAGCATTGATTTATTTTTCACAATTCTGCAAACTATTAATGGCAGCTGGCAATGTCACATGTAACACAAGGCCGTCAGAAGTGGGGGGTTTGAGCCCCCCCCCCCTAAAATTTCCATTTGTATAAGCAAAACACACAAAATAACTAGAAAAGTGCAAAAGCAATTAAAATTTATTCAGATATATTCTTGAGTCCCCCCAATATTGACTTACTTCCGATGGCCTTGTAACATCCTGCCCAGATTTTTTTTAATTCTATAACGCCCTGTATACAAGGTTAGTACCCTATTGAATAACTTGCACACCTGACACCACTATAAAGAAAAATGGGCCGGCCATTGCTAATGTGCCAGTTGAAAGGTAAGCATGAGCTACTAAGTGTGTTAGCTTATTTAGGTCATGGAACAAGACAATTACAAAAGTAGTAAAAGAGGACACATTAGTTGTGAATATGTTTTTTTTTGCTATCATCACGATAATGTTCACCCAGCATGAAATGAAAAGGTAGTGCACAACCTGTGCAGAGTCCATTTTGCATGTTGGCACACAATTTGGCATTAAAATTGTATATTGTTGATTGCTAGGGGAACAGGTGAGGACTCTGAACCCGGCATTGCTTGACGAGTAAGATACTTCCCAATTACACATACCACATGAAATATCTAAGGTTACAAGGTGGCAATATATTTGTAATACTAATTATATACAATATCTCAAATGCTCAGATGTATGGTAAATTAAATTTGAAGTGCACCCCCCCCTTTAGATTTTTACACTCCCCTGTTGGCCAAGGGTGTGTACCTCTGTCAACCCCCCTCCCCTCCCCCTATAAACCCAACTGTATGTTGGGATGGATTTACTGGGGGGGGTGCACCTCCCTAGCCCTGGCCAGGGGGGGGGTGCTATTTTTCATGATAAAACAAAAAAATATTATAGAGACAAAATGAGATACAGTAATTTGAGTGATATCGATAACATGATAAGAAGCAAACTGTGAACAACAATTACAATTCAAATACAGTAGTCAAGCAAGACTTGACCTGTAAGTTGATGGGCGGGTGGCATGCATGACCAACATAACTTGGCATTAGAGCTGGCAGATCAACCCCCCCCCCCCTCCTACCAGATCATGCTGGATCCATCCCTGCCACCATGACTGTTAGTGTTGGTGCTAATTAAACAGTGCAATCTTGAACGGTCTGTGCCAGGCTAGATAGAGACGATAACAAAATAACTAGATATAACTTAGTACCTGAAAAATTCAAACAGAACTTCACTTGAAAAGTCAATAATTTGTACTTTCCGCATGGATTTTCAAGCTCTGTGGATTATGGAATATAAACTAGGCTGTTATTACAATTTTCAAAATTGAAGTGGAAAGTGTCAAAAATTTCTTATCTTGGCCAATCTATTTTTTACTTTTAAAGCATAATTCACTGAAACATATAGATATTAATTTAAACTATGTTTGAGAAAAATTCATTTATAAAATCTTTTTTCAGATTAATCAGGTAAAGAGTAAGATACCTGGCATATCAGAATATAAGTTCTACCAACCAAAAAGAATAAAAAGATCTGCACTCCTTAGCTTGGCGCCATATTGAATTTCGCGGTCGCGCTGGTAAAGGCCTGGGGACTAGGTGCTCTCATTGAACTATAAATAAACTGGAAGGCTAACTCAGGGGGGGAAATTGAAGCCAGTGCATTTTAGTTTTTCTGAGTTATGAGCAGAAATACTCAACACTGAACGTTGGGCTATATATCAAATTGAAGCTATTGAAAAACGTTATTTGGTGTAGAAATTTCAAGACTTTAGCTAAAAGGGAAATATTGAAAAACTACAAACATAATTACCGATAATTTGCCGTTTTGCAGTTGTTTTTGTATTTTTTAAATATTTTTCTTTTCGCTGAAGTCTTGAAATTTCCACACCGAATAGCAATTTTCAATAGCTTCACTTTGATATATAGCCCGACGTTTGGGGTCAAGTATTTCTGCTCATAACTCAGAAAAACTATTTTGGCTTCATCAAATCATAGGCCTTCATCATAGCAGTTAGCCTTCCAGTTTATTTATAGTTCAATGGGTGCTCTACATTGAACTATAAATAAACTATAGTTTATTTATAGTTCAATGGTGCTCTACCGTATCTGAACCACTGAGCTATACTATATTACTGGAGGACCTGCTCGGGATAAAAAAGTGTCGCCAAAAACATGGCGGATCTGACGCCATTGCCATGACTACTGGTCCCTAAATTCATGGCAACTACCACTGTCCCAACCGCGATCCTAAGCTTTCGACGATGTACTTCACCCCCCTGGTTTGAGCCTAAAAAATTTGTTTTTGAGAAGAAAATCTCACTGAAAATCGTGATATTTTTCTTCCAATTTGCTTGATTTACAACGGATGCTGCATTTTTACGCCGCTCGTATGTGTGAGAATTCTCCAAACAAGAACGAGAAGAATATATTTTTATTCACCGGTAAGATTTTATACAGTTATTTGAATATTTCTAGATTCTAGCTTGCTGTGTCTGCTTGCTTTTATATTAAACTCGATAGAAAAAAATTTAAGAAATGTACGAAGCACAAACCATAGGAAAATGGTTGGGAATCCTGTAAATTTTATTGATTTTAATACCACTAGTCTCTGTGTTTTCATAGCCATAGGGTTTTAAAACCTGCTTATAGACTATAGTGTCAAAATCCTCACTGTGCACTTACTGTATATTTATTTTATAGCACTACAGGCTTTTATAGTATTATAGAGATATAAGACAAATTTTCCCTGACAAGCTTTGAGTGATATATATAGCCTTGCCAGCGGTTCTTGTAGCAGTTATATATAATGACTGTATATACTGTAGTTATATTATTTATCACTTCTACAACAGGCAGGTGAAAATGAAATTGTTTTGCTGAATATGCTGGGCCAATTAAAGGCCATTAAAGATATCAAGTTCAAACCATTCAAATGATTCAATACCCATTGCAATCAAGCAATGACCATAAACCTAAGCCCCAATGACAGACCCCAAATATAAGCCCTCCTGTGTAGAATTGCACCACAAGAAATTCTGAATATAAAGCCCTCTCCCAAATTTAACCCATTAAGCGCCAGCACTCTCCCCTTGAAGAGTAAAATCGTCTGGTGTTAGACAGAGTAAAATACCAAAGTAGGGTGCATCAGGGTGCAATGCAACTCAATGGGTTAAATCCCTCTGTGTGAGCCCATAAACTTATTTTTGGACAGGTATTTTTTAATGCAGCGAAGGGGATTCCAACAGCTCAGCCCATCAAAAATGCTATTGAATGAATATAAGCATTGGGTTGTTCCAGAAAAGATCCACACTCCCCACACAGGAAATTTCAAATTGCCGATGATTGATAACATGTACATTTGAGAGCATCTTCAGTGGTGGTATATTATATCCCCAGTATTGGAGTAGAGCCCAACTGTTCAGTTAGACATTATTTACGAACTTCCTGTCTTATATCTGCATAGATTATTTTTGATATATTGTAATGTAAAATGAAACTTTGGGATAGTTAAGAAATACAATTAATCCATTTATAATGGACAAGATTGTCCCCTTAACAAGTAAAATTGCCTGGCATATTAGATGGGCTCATAAATGACATACCATATTAATTAACCATTAGGTTGCATTGTGCCCTAATGCACCCTAGCTACTTTATTATTTTACTCTGTCTAACACCAGACAATTTTACTTGTGAACTGGAGAGCCACTCAGTGCTCAATGGGTTAACATGTCAATGTCTAACTGAACTGTCTGGGCTCTGCTCTGCAGTAAATTTCCTTGTAATTGGAGTCTGGGATCTGTGACCCAATACATCTTCAGTGTCTTCATATGGTACTGTCACTATTTTATATGTATAATGGACATTTCTCATTTAGGGTGAATCTGATGTAAGTCATGTGGACAAGAAATTAATACAAGTTCTTTCGAATGTTCAAATAGCAAGAGTTAAGTGGTGCACTAGCTCTTGCCAGACTTAACTGCATGCCAGAACTAACAATTACTTTTCTCTATAATTTTGTGGGAATGTGTTATTTATATGTATGTACTACAAACAGCCAAAGAATAACCAATGAGCTCTAGTTTTAATTTTTTAATAATACTGTTAAGTATTACATGTAACTTGATTGTACAGTTAGGTTTTAATATTATTTACTGCTAATGGGTCATATTCCAGAAAACATCCATACCACCCCCACAGAGGAAATTACGTACATTTACTATTATCAGAAACAATTTTTTCTCCCCTCCCCCTTCGGACGTCAGAAATTTCCTCGGTGGGGGGAGTGTGGATCTTTTCTGGAACGTCCCAATTGGATAATTATTCTTTAACCATGCAAGTTGAATTAAAATAAATAATATACAAAATCAAGCAAATTTTTGTCTTTAATTAATTTTGAAACAATTAATACATGTTTCTTGGAGGTTCTCTAACAACAGTGGCATGAACTCATTGTGGGAGCATTCTGCAATAAGCAAGAATAGATTATAGCCATAGGGGCTATCAATATGGAAGCCAGGCTGGCCTGGTTGGCAGAACTATTTATTATTTCCAGATTAATTTCCTTGCCAACACAATTCTATTGTTTTGACAATATTTCCATGACCAATGTTGTATTGACTTTACTTAGACCAGGTCAGTCCAGTTAGTGTTTATATCCATAAAATATCTTCCCGGTGTAACTGAGAGCTTGCCTTCTTCAGGTGAGATATGAAAACTGAGCCAGTCAGGTTGTCCATACAATTTGAAAGGAATTTCCACTATAAAAATAACCACACAGTGAGTGAGATCTTGCTTACTGGCCTAGGGCTAGCTGTCACATTAGCCCCTACCTCAGGAACACCAGAAATATGCCAGCAGTTGAGTCAATTAACCCAATACTTATAGGGATGGGGCAAACAAGTTAATGCATGGCCTTTTAAAGATACATGCAACAAACTATCAGAGAGCACACAATATACATGCAAACTTGGGCAAAAATGCATATGCATTTTCAGATCAGCTGAGCTTTTTCCAGCACCAGTTCTGAGCTCATGCATGAAAAAACCCGGTCTTGGCTAAATCTATAAAACCTTACTTCCCTCTTTAATATACTAGCACATAATAGTTTCATGTCAACTCAAATATTTGTCAAATTCATATACATGTACAACCATTAATTCCTTGGGATTGAGGGATGAAATTATTATATTTTAAAATTAAAAGATTCGTCTACAACCACATTATAAATACTCGTGGCTTATTTTCTAAAAAATAGAGTACATTCTACCATTTATTCCTAACATTTTTGCATGAAATATTTAAAATAGTAATGTAAATTTGAAAAATGTATAAATACCTGTTTATAATCTGATAAATACGGATGTTTGTTCTGGCTTGAAGTATCGTTTTTGCCCACATTTCGCGAGGTTTTAATAGTTGTTTGTTGTCTTTCACGCTCCACAGACGAGAATTAACGTGTACAGCTTCCACATCTTTGAACAAATTGTCAACAGGCGAAAAAATATGTCGAAAATATCAAAACAACAAGGATTCACTGCAAATTCGCCAAATTGCAAAAAGCCGAAATATTTTTATAAAAACCAGGGGGGAGTGAAAACTGTGGCGGGCTCATAATTGAGCCTTGTTCAGTGGCAATTACCATGAATTTAGGGACCAGTAGTCATGGAAATGGCGTCATTTTTCATCAAAATCCGCCATTTTTTTGGCGACACTTTGTCAGTGAACTCTATATATATATATATCTGGAACGATAACATTCAGTTGACTGAACGAAGTATAGGAGCAGGTCCTCCAGTTATTATACAGCTCAGTGGGCATTCCCCCCTGGACGTCCGCCATTTTGAATATTATCAGGGGGTGAATGCCTCTCAAACGCGCACTGGCTAGGACCATGGAGTTAGCATTTTTAAGGTTACGCCAAAACCATTGGAAAATCATAGGAAAAACCAAGAAGTCGGGCTTGTGTATGACTTATTCTGTGGTCACGTGTACACACGTAAATTCCAGATGTGTTCGCAACAGGCTTGTAACGAGCTTGTCAGTTGTCAACAAGTTGTAACAATGCTGATACGTTATTTTATCAAGTTGCTACAAGGTTGTCAGGCTCACAACTTGTAACGTTAACAAATTGTTGAATGTCTTGAATTGCAGGAGGTTAACAAGTCTGTTGAGCTCAACAACGTTGTAGCAAGTTGTCAACAAGCCGATGACAACTTGTCGACAAGCTAGCTGGGAACAAGCAGTGCGAACAAATCCTGATCCTGTTGACAAGTTGTTGGAACAACATTGCTCCAAGTCTGCTGCAGGCGTGTTACAACTTGTGCGTTTTTAGGTGTGTAGGTCACGTGTACCTGGATGAGTCACGTGCGGCGTTTTGGGTTTCAATATTCAAATTGCACGAACACATGCAGACTATTCCATTCTATGTTGACTCTTCGAAGGCTTTCGTTACGGCGTTAGATGGCCTAGCTATTTTTATAGTGATATCGCCTTGGTTGTATATGATTTATATGTAATCCTTTTTATGATTTTTGCATGATAATTTTGGTAATGTTCCCACGGTAGTTGAGGCTGCTAGGGATCAGAGAGAACACTATGTAGACGGAAAGGAGCTAGGACCCGCGGAAAGGAGCTACGACCGCTCGCAGTCGAATAAGTCGATCAATGCGTTATTTTCGGCACATACCATTGTTCACTAACTTCCCAATTCATATATCGTAATTTCTTAAAATAAAATTTTTCCGGTAATATTTTCCGGTAAATTTATCAAAAATTTTGCTATAACTATTACTTTTTAACCCGAACCACTCAAATATTTTCGCTGATTACGAAAACGATTTGCCGATAAAACGGTTATTTTGCCGAAAAGACGTTTTCAGGAGGGTGTCATACCCCCATATAGCTAAGGCCCTGATGTGAGAATCGACACAGTTGAATAATTTTGCGCCGTCACAGCAAAATTAAGAAGCTACTTTTGCATTATTCACTACGTCTACATCAGGTAGGTCGTGAACATATTTACATAAAGGAGAACGGTATTGGACCGAGGATAGAACCTTGAGGGACTCCAGACATTACAGGTTTTCCAGACGATGTAGCCCCTAGAACAGTCACACGTTGCCTTCTGGGGCCGATTGTATAAAACTCTTAATCACTTTTTTAATCATTATTTTGTAGTTAAATAGTGATTAACTCTCAAATACGGGCTTCTTATTGGATGACGTTTCCACTCACTATAATTAACTTTAATCACTTTTTTATACAACCGGCCCCTGTTCAACAAGTAGGAAGAGAACCAACCGAGTAAACTACCAGAGATGCAGTTGTGAAGTTTATGCATAAGAATTTGGTGGTTAACTTTACAAAGGCTTTGCCTTTGGATATCCGACGTGAGTCATTGTAGATCTACATATCCAAACTGACGTGAGTTAGTTTGATCTACATATCCAAACTGAGTGACTTTCCCAAACGTGAGTTTGTGATAGATCACGTCAGTTTGTTTCCCAAACTGACGTGAATTTATTATAAAACACAAAATACTCGGAAAAGTTTCTTCTGAAATGCAAGAAATATGTGAGGTTTCCAAAACCTTTAAACCCCTTTAAATTTTGTTGGAATTTTAGTATTTTACACGGAAAATGTTTTTGATCGGGCATTGATACCAAAAAGTCGGGCAAATTTATTTCTTCCTCCCGTACGGCTGTTGTGTTTGCATCCATATACACACTGTAAACCATAATGTCGTCGGCTTCGTGTTTGTTGTTCTTTGGTCTTTGGCGCGATTTAGAAAGCTGTTCTGTGATTGGTCAATAGGACATATATTTATGTTCTGTATTTGCCTTGAGCTTTTGTGAACATCTGTCGATATGGTAACGTGAAAATTATATCTTTGCTGCGTCTATTCAGAGCTTAATAGTATCGATTGTTCAAAAGTGACTTTTAGCTTGTTATGAATGTGACATGAAAGGATGAACCATAAATTGACTTGGACATTTGATCGATTTTACAAGCTCGATTCGAGCAAGGTTAAACGAACCTACCCAAGCGGTGTTTCGTATAAAGGAAGCTGCAAGGAAAAAAAGCGCAGTGGTGTTTTTAGGTGGCCAAATGGAGCGTGTTATAATGGCGAGTTCGTCGAGAATAAAAGACACGGGGAAGGTAAACAAGAATGGCCCGATGGCTCGTCTTATGTTGGAGAATTTCAAAACGATGTACGAGAAGGTTATGGGCTACACACGTGGTTCAATGGCGAGGTAATTACAATGTCAATGATTATATGTTGGAGTGTTTAGTAACAAATGTTTGCAGCATTGTAATAATTACTGCTTCCAAAAACAATAATGATAACTTTAAAAAACCATGGGAACATTCTAAGGATCGTTAATATGGTTATTAAATATTTAATAGGGGTATAAAATCACGAGTGGTCGGTGCCAGTGGGTATATACTATTTCGCTGACCTCAGAATGACATTTCGTCAAAACTTTTTTCTTCAAGATTGGTTTAGAAACAAACTTGGAGTAGCGTTAGGTTAGGAATAGGGTTGGGGTTAGGATTAGGGTTAGAGTTGGTGTTTGGAATAGGGTTAGTGTTAGTAAAACAGTTGCTTGGTTACGTTTTGTCACTTTGAGGCCAGCGAAATAACCTCTTCCGTGCCTGAGTGCTGTAGTGCACCACAGCTGTCTGTCATCTACTGTCTCTACCTGTTGAAGGATGTACAGGTACCTGAAAATTCGCAAGTAGGAAAATAGTGTGGGCTTTTTGTCATGTGATTGCTTTTATTAGTTTTATGCATGTTTACTAACATAAAAGCACATATAATTTCCTCCCATTCTTGCTATTAAACTTTTACAGATGAAGCTAGGGCCTTCTCTTGAAACGTCTAAAGGCTGGTTTTCATTAATCAGCGACACTTGCCAATATCGATTCTGTTTAACTGCCTATCATAATGCATCCGCAACTGTCTCAAGTAATAAAAAAATTGTTTTGTTGCGACAGTTGGCGGTAGTTGCAGACACTCTACAATAATAAAACAAATGAAAACACTATTTGCAAGTTGTCTGCGACGGTCTGAGACAGTGTTACCAAGTGATGAAAACCAGCCTTAAGTTCTGCTTATATTTTTCACTGCAGAGCCATACGCAGGATTTTTTCACCAGGGAGGCAGTAAGACCTATATGCCGAAAAAAGTCCCAAATATCCAAAGAAATAATAATGTCATTCTAAAAACCATATTAATGAAATATAGTTTTCTCTAGAGGGGCAGTTGCCACCCCTGCCCCCCCCCCCTGCTGTGTACAGCCCTGTTTTTCAGGCAGTTGTATATCCTTCACACTGCAGTTGTTTCTTAAGCCAAGGTGACAAATTCTGCGTACAAAATTCCGATGTTTTTAAGCAAAAATATCAATATCTACCGCTATAAACAGTAATTGTAGGGTCATTTCAATTTACTACATAATAAGAAATATATTAGAAAATCGAGTAAAAGTTCTCGGCTTCACAAGAAATCTGACATATTTAATATATACAGTGAGTCCCAACATAAAACAAAACAGAAGTCTGTATGTCATTGACGTAAAAACTGTAATTACTTGTTTGAGCGCCGTCCCCGAATAAGCATTGTCCCCGAATTAAGCGCTGTCCCCAAATTAAGTGCCATACTAATTTTCAATCTGCGGCTCAGTACCGTGTGACAGCATTTGAAGTTTGAGAAGCCGAAATACAGTAGAAACAATCACAGTGTGTTGGTTTTTGCTATCGTTTTGCCAAGGCGTAAAAAAACTACCTGTGGTTCCAGTTCCTGACCGACCCTATTTTTTTCTGCCGACCCTATTATTTTTTTCAACGCGATTGACTGTGCGACCCTATTTTCTCGAGGTGGTTGCGAGCTGCTCATACACTGTGCCAAAATGGCATCTGTTTTCACACTAAGTATTGAACCAAATTGCCTAAATTCGTCCATAGGAAATTCGCATCTCTAGTTAATATTGATGTTGGGACTCTACTGGAAATCGCCCAGCAAAAAAACTGCCAAAACCATGAAAAAAAATATTTAAAAAAAAACTTATTTCCAACCTACCAACCCTAAATTTTTCACGATATGAAACGGAACCACAGGTATTTTTTTAGGCCCAACCAAAGGTACAGATCGTAAATGACATAATATTGTATATTGTGTGAACCGCGGAAGTGCAGTTGCAGAAATATTACTACATGTAGAAGTTCAAAAATTAAAATGCTAATAAGTCTTAGTGGTTAGTGAAATGATGAATATCAATGACAGTCATTACACTTTGAAGGACATCCCCGTTCGTAAGGCTTACAAAAACGTCTTGTATGAGATCACACAAATGTATCCTTTTGTGAATTTAAATTAAGGGGAAAATAAAAACTTACTTTACCAAAATTACTTTACCAAAGTTTAAATTCCGCGATTTAAACTGAATTTCGCGGTTTAAACTGATTTCCGCGGAATTCAGCGATTTTTGGACAATTCCGCGAAATCGCGGAATTTCCAGAATGCCTGAAAAAGGGGTATATAATTATGTTCATTCAAATTAGCATGCCTCACAAACATCCTATGAGTATGGCTGCATGCAAGCAACCAAGGGCAATGCATATATCCTGGAGGCATATATATCCTGGAGGAAACTTTTTGGACATTTGCAGACTAGTATAATCTACTCTTGAATGTAGAATAAATTACCGGTATGTCTGCTCCTTCCTCCTATTTTTCGGAAGGGATTGTCATTCTTGCCAACGAAAAGCAAAAATGGAATTTTATATTTTGTGATCACAACAAATTTGGCATATAAGCATGTTAAAATGTACCCAAATGCTAACAGTTTATACACATTTGAAACCGCTAGGATATGACAAGTTTAAATATGTTCAAATAAATTTATGACATGCAGTATTTCTGAAGTTATAATCGATTATGTGGTGAATTATAATCCTATAAGAAATATTACAACAGATAATCGATCAATCCGTTGAGATTGTAGGAGATTCAAATATGGATAGGCTTAGAACTGACCGTGCAGAGGGCGACATTTTGAAAGAACTGGAGGAAGGCAACAACTTTCACTGTATGATAAAGGAATTAACCAACGACAATTACTGCACACTCTCAAACACTCTTGGATTTAATATTCACTAAAAGTATTACTAATAGCCCGGAATAACGGAAAAGGGTCGAAAACACAGACCGCAAAGACAATAACTTTTAGACAAATGAAGACTACAAATTTCGAACAACTGAATTAGGATTTGCTCAATGCACCTTGGCAAGTTGGAGATATAATTAATCGACGACAATTGCGATTACTGGAATGGTCTTTATGAAAGTATTGTTGATGAATTAACATGCTCCCATGAGAAAGCAAAGAGTGTGTGAGAACGAAATACCATACATGACTCCGGAGTGGAAAAAGGCTATATTCATGGGATATGCAGTTTAGAAGAGCCTTGAACTGTAGCGTGACACCTCTTTCGCACTTTATCACCAGGTCGATACGGATGGAAAGGGTTACCAGGTTTTTCTCGTTTTCGAGCTCTATCCTCTTGTGCTTTTTTAACACGGTGCCGAACATCTTGATAAATCTTCCCACACTTTGCCATGCTTCGCCTAACCATTTCTGCTTGTTGGTCAGGTTTTTTCCGGTTGTACTTCAACCTCAGTTTCCTCAATCGGGTCTGTCATTCTGCCACCAAATGTGATAGAACAAGAGGCGTCAATTCGTTTTCAAGTTTTATATAAATCTCTTTCTTTTCTTTTACAAACTCAATAACACAACAACCTTTTTACACACGAGGTGCGCAGTTGACCGGCAGCGCTCGCAAGCACAGGTAGCCCAACTCTCACACCATGACACAGTTGGGAATATTCTTCAAATACAAGGGCAGAAAGCTTTGGATTGGTATAACAACAACCATCAAGTTATCAAGAAAACAAAGGAAATTAAACTACTAGGGGTTAACATTAATTATGCGCCAAGTCTAGTCAGAAAGTAGGAGATCTTAGTTATAGACTACGCGAGACTACTGTACGTAACCTAATATTTTGCAGTGGTAAATTAGCATTATACAAATCGTCCACCTTACCTTACCTAACATACTGTCACCTGGTAGGTATCAGATGATAAGAAGCTAGAACGTATTCAAGAGCGAGCGCTGAGGGCAATATACAGATCCAATACAAGAGTCATACGTACTATTTACAACATGAGCAGCCGTGTTGTATCTCGCCTTCGGCTCGAGTTTGTATATCCGATACAACACGGACGCGAATGTTGTAAATGACTTAAAAAACGACTCATCTTATGAGTTCATTGGCGAAGTAATTTTAAAAATAAACGTTGTCTAAGCCGAGAAAATCAAAGTTAAAGTTTATGTAAATCAACATGAATCTGTATCACATATACAGATACGACACACTTATGATTTTTCTTTGTGTTTTCTTCATGAATTATTAATGAGTTTTTTAACAGGAATTACTCCATCGTGCTAAACTGCCTACACTGCGAAACGGGCATTTACAGGACATAGCTACACTGATGTTTAAGGTTAAGCATGCACTTGCCTCTCCAAATTGTTTGTAATCATATCTGAGAAATAGTGACTTTGACATTCCAAGGATTGAAACTGTACGTTACGGAAAACGTTCGATAAGACGTCTACTGTGTAGGCCCGACTGTTTGGTCAAAACTCGAAAATGAAAGAAGATCATCTACAAACTTATCATCTACAAACTTAACATCTCGAGTATAATAGACAATAATACTAATTGCTGCAAACTCTGCAGCTCTTGATATAGGTAGATTTGAATTTTAGCTGTCTGTCCGTTTATGTTTTCGAATTGTGCATGTATTTTAAAGATTGTAAACTTATGTCATGTTAATGTAAAGTAATTGTCCAATATTGTAATAATGAAATATATATTATAAATAGTGTCCTGAATTAGTTGTAAATAAGCTAAATACATTGACACCGAAATAGAGTTATTATATTATTATTATTATTATTACGGGAACCACTGAGTATTTTGATAAAATACAAAACAATAGATACTCCGAAAATTGAAAGCATTTTTTAAAAAAAAATGCTTTAAATAATGCATAAAATAATAATAATAATAATAATAATGCATATTTTTTCAAAATGCTTTCAATTTTCGGAGTATCTATTGTTTTGTATATTATTATTATTATCATTATTATTATTATTATTATTATTGTTCTTCGAAAAGATTTAAAACTTTCTCCTAATCAATCAATCAACCAACTGTGGAAATCTACTAATACCCATGCATACTAATATCCAATACGACTTTTACAACTCAACCAAAGAAGTGCTTAAAGATTTTCGGTCTGAACATGAAGATAAACTCCAAAACCAATTAACTTGTCAGGGATCCTTTTTCTCTAATGTAACAAAGTTCTCCTTGTCGCATCTTAACAAAGTGTGGTCTACTGCTCAATCATAACTTCCGAAAAACATTTATAACTTTACCGTACGCTATATCAATAACTCTTTTCCGACACGTAAGAACCTTAGCAGATGGGGATTGTCTTCAAGTTCAGAATGCTCCTTTTGTCTCGGCCCAGAATCATTATTGCACGTGGTCGCTGGATGTCAGTGTTATCTCGATCGATTTACGTGGAGGCACAATTCAATCCTGAACTTCCTTGCCAATACCTTGCAAACTGTGAACGGTTCTGCCCTCTACGCTGTCGCTGACGTGCCTGGATTCAAAAGTCCGTCAATAATAACTGGTGATACGTATCTTCCGGATTTGTTGCTATCGTTATCAAATGGCTCTCTTTATGTGGTCGAGCTCACTGTTGGCTATGAGACAAACCTCGAGAGCAATGCTAAACGGAAAAAAGCCAAATATAAAGAACTAGTAAAACAACTAGATGAAAATTGTAACGAAGTAAAATTTATAAATCTTTCCATGAGCTCCCTAGGTATTTTTGCGCAAGAATGCTGTACATTCTTAGAAATGTTAGGAAATGTTGGTCTGGACAAAAACTACCGAACGTACTGTGTTAGGAAAATGATGACTATTGCCATTCGAAGTACATACTATATTTTCTACTGCCGAAATAAGGAATGGGAAAGTCCGGACTTGTTAACTATTTGAAATATCTGATTGTCTTGTATATTTATATATTTTCATGTATTCTGTCTTGTCATTTTTATTAGTTCATAGTTGTGATTCAAATAGCCAATTGTAAGTTACCTTAAATTAGTGAGATTTACAATTGTATATATATAGTAATGTAACAAAATTATTAAAGTTTCCATTATTATTATTATTATTATTATTATTATTATGTCGCTATAAGAAAATTTCATCTACAGTTTCACAAAAGTTCTTTAAATGGGTATGAGCAGGGTAACAGAAATATTGCCCATTGGGGTTAAACGTGAGGGAGGAAAGTAATTAGTTTAATCACAGTTAATAGTGGTTTAATTTATGTAAATTTCACGTAGGCCATCTCACGTGTCCCTGAAAGCCGTGGACGGTGCTTAGTAATGTAATTGGGATGGCTATAAAAGCCGTGGACGGTGCTTAGTAATGTAATTTGATCGTTTCTGAAGCCTGCTTACCAGGGGTGGAAAAAGTATCGGACCATTGGTCCCGGAAAAGTTTTGAGTTCTCAGAAAATATTTCTCCAAGAAAGAAAAAAAAGATAATTGTAATAATTTAGATAAAAGGAGAAATTCAGAGGAAGAGTTCTAACCAATAGAGAGAATGTTACCTGTATACTGTAGGTGTGACTTCAGAAATGCAATTGTAAATATATCCATCTTAATAGTGCGATAGTGTATGAATGTATAGACTATAAAATGATGTAACAAATGTTGTATGGCAAATGCATTTTTAGCCAATCTGGGACACCTGATTTTCAAAATTTTCTGATAGTGCCCCCATGCTAGTGCCCCTTTTTTGCATCTGTATTTATGTTGGGATCCAACCCTTGATGCATGTTATCTAAATTAGTTTTATGTTATATTCCTAAAAGTATTATTAAGATTCTCCAGTGCACTGAAATAATTTTTTTCTGTTAAAATGTTTTTTTCTGTGCAAACCCCAACAAGTATGAAACAAATTACTACCACCTGAGTCATGTTACTTTACCCAATAGTTCTTGTTTTGCCTCGTATTTTACGATTTCCCATCGTGTTTCACTTATTATTTTTAAGTCAAAACGAAAAAGATGTTTCACGACTCTGCCCATGAAACCAAACGACTTTTATAATCGATCAATCTTGCTCATTCCACCCCTGACAATCCGTCATATTTTTGCGATCAGTGGGAGGTCTACCCATTCACCCAAGAAATATAGCCGTGATCATTGCTAGATTTTGGACTTCGCTGCAGATAGCCGAGCGGAATGTACCTTCCCGGAGTATGTCACTTTGGCTATACATCCTCTTTTTAGTGAATGCAACATTAGTTAAAGCATAACGTGTCAATCACGAAACCGAGACTCTATGGCCATGATGAAGTACTGTCCGGAAGCGTGTATTAGATCCTCACTACTGGCTTACACTCTGTATGCGCCCTGCAACGTGGTTCGGATTTATAGTTTAAACGTGAAACGCCTCTGGCTCTGAATGAAGTTAAAAACCATTTGAAAGAAATTCAAATATTTCTAGGTATATGAAGGAACATTTCTCAGGGACAGACGGCATGGAAAAGGAATATATCATTGGCCAGATGGAACGCAATACGAAGGTCATTTTTACAATGATCTCAAAGAGGGATATGGGTGTTTCCACTTTCCTGATGGAAAACGATTCGAGGTATTATACTTTGACCAGATATTGATCAGTTCTAAGTGTTTCTTTGATTCTTTTAATAAGGTCATTATTTACGGCGGGGGGTGGCACGGAAGAAAAAAGAGTTGGGTAAACAAAATTTTGAGCGAGTAAAAGGTTGGGTAAATGAAAACCAAAACTCAAGGATTGGGTAATAAAAATTTATTGTCATTTCCAAAGCGTGCTTCAGATGTTTAAGGCCTAAATGGCAATGTCAACATGCAGTCATATGTCAATACAATATGTAAATCAATCAATCAATCAATCAATCAGAGACACTATCTTGATCATTTTACAACTTGTCAAGGGGCAAATGGTGTTTCCAAAGAAAGTACATGTGCAGACAACATTAAACTTGCACTGCAGAAAATTGCACAAGCAGTTATCCAATTTATGTCGCAGAAGTGGTAAAGGACTTGTGCGACAACTGAATGGTATCATTTTGTGAAGCTTTTGGCCATGGGTGGATATTTATTTTTTAATTGATATTTGAGGTTGGGTAAAAAATATTTGGTTGGATCATCAATTTTTTACCAAGGAAAACATTTCTTTCGGAGCCCATAAATAATGACTGGTCCCTATTTTCATTATTTCCTTTATATGGAACTATAGAGTTTATAGTAATAACTCAATACGTTTCTTTTCAATGTAGGGCATATACAAGAACAATGAACGAAACGGCGCCGGAATTTTGTCATACTGTGATGGTCGACAAGACGTAGGCATATGGAAAGGAGAGAAGCTTATCAGGTTGTGCACTGTTATGGAAAACACTTTTGTATTCCAACATTTTTCTGATTACTTCGTTAATGCTGGGGAAAACGTGCCATCAAAAGTAAGAAGAGCCAATTCCGCTCTAGCTGATTCGAGGAGTATTAATGAAGTTGAAGAAAGAAACCAAAGTCTTGAAAGCGTTGACGAAAAGAAAAATAATCAGCAAATACCAGAAACGTTCCCACTGGTTGATATCTTGGTTGGCGTACGGAATTCCTCTCATGGTCCAAAAGGTCCTTGTGAGTTGGCAAGTGAAGAATTTCTCCATATTTCTGGCAAAGGTGATTGTATGAGAGTGATGGAATTGGTGGAGGAAGGATTGGTCCACGTTGATGTGGCTGATAAAACTGGATTTACTGCTCTACTAGCTGCCTCTGTAAGCATATCCTATATACGTTCCGTTCTATGTTTAATAATACAGTACTGTATATGCATAAAAATTATTCTTATTGGGTGATATAGCGCAACAATTTTTCGAAAAGTTTCTGGTTTTAAAGAAAACTCTTTTCCACAATGCCGGACGGTTTTGTGCATCATGAATATCTCTTTATCCCAATACTTGATTTCCAGAAAGCGAACAGTTAGATAGTAATTGTCGTTTTGGTTGTGCTTTTTACATTCAACACATATATCCAATCAATTGCAACCTGTTACGGTGTTTGTGTAAAAATGTCATTATTTTAGCATCTCTTTGCTAATAGAAATGCATGAAAAGGTGCAATTGTAACCATCCTTATTTTAAATGTGTATAATATTTCTCAGATATTCATGTTTGTTTTTCTTCAACCTGCATTAAAGGTTAATTGCCACAAGGATATCATCAACTGTCTCTTAGATTATGGCGCGGATGTGAATAAACTAAACTACGAAGGGCTGTCTCCTCTAGCTGCTTGTCACGTGCTGTTTTATACGAAACACACGTGGAACGAGAACATAGGTGAAATTCTAGCCAACGAAAACTTATTTAACAGTGTTTACTGGGATACACAAAGTGGAACATTTGTACAGAGAAAACCTGTTTACTATCAAAACAAAACTCGCTCTAAAATTAATGCAACTGAAAGTACTTCTCAATCAAGTATTAATAGTGTTAATGGGTCAAATCGGGACAACTTGACTTGCGGTATACCTAAAAAATCAGGTGAAAACTCAACGGACAATAATACCAGTGTTGGTGTACGTGATCCTGTAGCTTTTGAGACTGAAGAAAATGTTAAGAATCCCACTAAAACTGACAGTAAGGTCGTATCTCGAAAAGTAGGAGATCATCCCAAAGGTTCTAAAGATGAGAACAAGACGAATGGCTTTGATGCTTCTAACACTGGTCGCAATGATCATATTCCTTACGAATCACAAGCTTTACATCTAAAATGTTGTGGGATGGAAGGAAATCCGGACAAAATTGATAAAAATGGAAATAAAATTCATAATGTGGAAACAAGGAAAAGCATAACCAAAGAAGATATTCCAAATAACCAACAAGATGTAACAACAAATTGTCACAACAACCATTATCCGGAAAATCTGTCTACTGATCCCAAGGTTGAACATAAGGAAGCCGCTTCATTGGAAATAGGACACGCACATCCTGAAGTTGAAGTATCTGATCCAGGCTCTAATATTAAAGAGTCTATTGTTGAACGCTCTGAAATGGTTGACAAGAATACTTTTATTCACGTTTTTCTCAACCGGGCAGCTTCAGCCAGATCAAAGCAAAATTCGTCTATTTCCTTCGAAAATATCAATTCTAGCTACGAGGAATCTTATTCCGACAACAGGGATGAAGTTCATTATTACCGAGATGAAAACTCACGGAATTTAACTGGAGATCAAAGTAAAGATTGTGATGAGAAAGAGGATAACCATCTAGTTGTAACAGTTACTGCACCTGATATTCGAGAATCTGTTCAGTATAGCATACAAAATGCGATAAGCAGTTCCTTGCAAACTACGAATACTGTGGAAGATGCCGATAGTCTGAAAAGTGTCGAACAAAACCGGCAAAAACTTCTTACTCAACAAAGGTATACGTTAATACTTTGATAATTTAATAGTGGAATTTATAGAATATTCAAAATTTGCATGTGCCTAAGACCTAATCTTGGTTGATTTCAGTGCAGTTAATCTCAAACAGCAATCATAGTGTAATTTTCTGCAATCGCAATGCAATTTTCTGTAATCACTATGTCTATGAACCAATCAAAATTGAGCTAAGTTTTGACGGAAAAAAAACCTTTAAAATATTCTCTTTTTTTTAAACAAACATGGCCGCATTTAGATAATGTTTTGTTTTATATACTGTTACGGTTATTAATTTAAATGTTTGTTTGCCTTTTCGTTTGATTGCTTTAAAGATTACACGGATACGAACAAGCAAGTGTTTTGTACCAACTGCTTTGGCAGTTGTGTTGTCTAGTTTATGCATTTTGACGTGATAGCTAATATATTTGTTCTTTGTTTATTAAAGATCAAGTTCAAATTTGATTGGTCTCGAATACCTTTATGTACATTATTAATAAGTAATAGCATGGTTTCTCGTGAAATTTGGATAAACATGCACTCGTGAGTTTTTCAAAGACCTCAAATAGCACTCGTCCTTCGGACTCGTGGTATTTTGAGGTCTTTGAAAAACTCACTCGTGCATATTATATCCAAATAAAAAAAACAACATGCTATTATAAAAAAAAACGTGAAAAAAAAGGTAATGTTTTTTCACATGCATGCAAGATGATATTCATTGTGACATCAGATTGAATAATTAATGCATGCCTGTTAATTAAAAAAACTTTTATAATTTTTCAATATAAATTAATTCAAATTTGTTTAAATATAACATGATGTTTGTGACATTTTGATACTGACACACATTCTCACTGGCTTCATAAAAAATGTGAGGTATATCACAAACATATTGTGTTTTATTTCTAGACGTCCACATTTAGAAGCAACTGTACGACTGCTTTTAAGACGAGGTGCCAATCCAAATGCATCTTCGTTACCCATGCCCGTGCTGTTTTTTGCCATCAAGGCTGCTGATGCTCCTGCTGTTAAACTACTGTTGGAGAAGGGCGCTGATACAAATGCAAGACTTTCAAAAGAGGTACGAGTGCATGACACCTCAATAATTGTGACTTTGTGAGTCTTTTATGAACTGGCGATAAATAATATTTTGCCGTTGTCTGTTCAAATATGGATACACAGTATGACGTCATAATGTGATAAGAACAAAGTGTTCTTACTACATTGTGATGTCATACTGTGTCTCTATACTGTATAGACAACAGCAGAATGTTATCTATTTGTTTCATGTAATAAGAAAACTAATTAAACAGGTAAATAGTTCATTTTATCTCCCCCCCCCCCCCCCCAAAAAAAAAAACATTTGGAAAATTGAAAAAGTCGAAATCTTACAAATATCGCGCGTACATGAGTCATGGTCTATATACAAACTACCTGGTATAATACAAATTACTTAAACGTTTTTCGTATCTGTTTTGTATAATATTATAATAATCTATGTTTATTGGTCGAGAGGCATGATTATACTAGATGACAGACAGAGCTATCTATGATCTATGAGAAAGCCCATCACATCTCACTCACAAATATCAGGAACATATTTTTATAGATCATGGATCACGTCTTGGTTGTTCGTGGGCCATTTTTTTCGTATCTGTTTTGTATAATATTATAATAATATATGTTTATTGGTCGAGAGGCATGATTATACTAGAGGACAGACAGCTATCTATGATCTATGAGAAAGCCAATCACATCTCACTCACCAATATCAGGAATATATTTCTATAGATCATGGATCACGTCTTGGTTGTTCGTGGATCACGTCTTGGTTGTTCATTTTTTTGTTTTTACTGAACAGACTGTTAAACAGTAAATTGTTATCTATTTGACAGTATTTGTCCATATATAGGATGGTTTTCCAATGCGGCCGCATCTTATATATACAACACGGCCGCACACGCTGTATATGTACTATTTATCATATTTAAAATGCGAGTGTTTTATCATATTTAAATTGCGAGTGCGCAGCACGAGCATTTTAGATATGATAAAACACGACTACAAGTGTTTTGAATAGCTTCAAATACGACTTCAAGAAATGCCGTCTCATTGGTATTCTTTATACTAATTAGGATGGACTTTTATATAAAGAATACTAATGAAGATGAGTTTGATCAAGTATAAAGCCTCTTCACGTGGCATATTATGGTTGACGTGATTTGCCAATAAGCTTATGAATTATTAATAAGTGTTTGAAATACTACACAAAACTTCGACACATTGTCAAAACCATTGATATATTACTGACACGTTTCCGCTGTATACACTTTCCACTGTTTCAATCATGCCATAACTGCTGTACATATACTGTAATATATTACTGTTTATACTGTATGTTATGTTTTACAGAAACTGGGTATTACTCCTCTACATATTGCTGTTGCATTGCCGTCTGATGCAATTTCTATTTCTAAACTGTTGCTCGAAGCTGGGGCTGATCCAAATTTGAGAGATTTTGCTTTTGGGGATGTAGAAGATGGCCGTACGTCCTTACATACAGCATGTTGTAGGGAAGATAATGATGAAGTAAGTTAATATTTTCATTAAACTAGTGAACAAATAGATGATTTTCTAAATCCTTCCTGGCCGACTCCCACTAACTTAAACTGCCGCAGTAACTATACTGTATATAAACTGGAAAACTGGGCTGATTGAAGAAGTCTATACGATAAGGGAGTTATATAAGAACTTCCGAGTTCCGACTACTACAGACTCTCCTGAAACAATGATATAAAGCTAGCAAGTATCCATCAAACAGGACCTGCGTGCGTTTTATACAAACGGCGGGAATTGAATCTTGCAACCTAATAAAACCGTTTACAAAACTACATGCAAGCGGACGGACAAACACAGACTCTTAGCAAGGACTGCCGATTGATCTGAGGCGATACCTTGCACATGCGCAGCTACGGAAACCAAACGAAAAAATTATTATAGTTTCTCGCTGGCTGAAGTATGAAAGAAGCGAGAAGCGGGTTCTCACACTGGGGGGCCCCGGGCGAGGTACGATGCCCTTATATGGGCATGCGCCTCGAGATAGAGCATGTTTTGTCTTTTGCCGCAAGTGTGGTAGTTTGTGCCTTAAAACGCTCTTAAAAAAACCTGAAATATTTTATCGTGAAGATGTCCAAGTTCTTCTGTGCTCCGACGCTTGGAAAGCCACAATAAGAGTCCTCATGATGGGGATTTCGAAGGAGAACTTAATAACAGCAGACGAGAATCGCGGGAAAGCGAGAGACGTAAGGAACGACATCGTTCGCAAAGCCATTCTTCTCGTCAAAGTCGTTCCCGCCAACGTTCGCGAAGCAACGATCGAGAGGAAACGATACCCGGTTGGGCCCAGCAGCTATTAAACGGACAGGGAGAGTCTGATCAGCGACTTAAGACGCTGGAAAAACAGCTCAACGATACGAACGCCAAGCAATCGTATGCACGCAAGCGGGAACACTCGCCCACACCAGAATTTAAATACAAGCGCAACAAAGTTCAGTACGAGCTGAATAAAAGAATTTTGGGCAAGATCGAAACAGCTTTAGACGCGTCTGACGACGAAGAACGTAGTGGAGCCCTTGACGAAGGTAGGAAAATGTTGATAGAACGCAATAAACATATTAAACTAGCCGAAAAATACGGATGGGAGGCTGTTGATTGTTATATCGATGAACCGCTCGCGAGCGACTCAGATGACGACAAAAAGATAAGGCGTGCGATTAAGGAGAGTAAAGTTCTAAAAGAAGAAAAACGTACAGCTGCGACAGCATCTAGATTGCCAGTCAATAACTCCCAATCCAAAGTAGGCACTCAACCGCAGAGAATTCCCAACGAGAGCAATTTTCGCCAAGTCATCAAAAGGTCCCCTGGCTCGCTGCCAGCTCAGGACACCACGTGTTTTCGTTGCGGACGAAAAGGCCATTATGCCCGTTACTGCAGATCTCTCGTCGCCCTTAACGACTCCCCTCGCCCTACGAATAACTAGTAAAGATTGCGCCGAACAGACAGCGACCGAGCTCGAAACGGTTAATGATTTAGACTAAATGTGAACATGCTATTAGACAATGTGCATGAAGCGCCTGACCAATGTGTCAAGGCCAAGGGACGTTTAAAAGAAAAGGTTGAATTTTGGAAGCACATTGGCGCTTCACGTTGGGTTTTAACAGTTATTCGCGACGGATACGCGTTACCTTTTGTTGATCTACCTCAAAGACACATGTCCAAGAATCACATGTCGGCATACGAAATGCTAAATTCGTTGATTCGGAAATTGAGAAATTATTAAGTTCAGGTTGTGTCAAGCAAGTGACCAAGTGCATGTAATTTCGCTCTCAGCGTGGCGTCAAAAATGGGAAAGACAGACTTATTTTAGATTTACGTTATATCAACAGTTGTTTAAGAGTTTTAAAGTTTAAATACGAGGATCTGAGGACTTCAAAGACATATTTCGACCTGGGGACTATATATTCAAGTTTGATTATAAGTCAGGGTATCACCATATTGATATTTTGCCGGAACATTGGCAGTACCTGGGTTTCTCCTGGGGAACAGAAAATTCTAAACGGTTTTTCGTTTTTACTGTTCTGCCATTTGGACTAGCCACAGCACCATATGTGTTCACACAAGTGCAAAAGGCTTTACTGAAGTTTGGCGATTACAAGGGATTCGCATATTTACATATTTGGACGACGGGATTGGGGGACATTCATCAGCCCAGCAAGCAGCAGCCGTGTCGGAAAAAAGTAAAAAGTGACATAAAACTAAGTTGGTTTCTTTGGCATCCAGATAAAAGTGTCTGGGAACCAACACAGTGCGAAGAAGTGCTGGGATTTTTTGTTAACCGTGTGGATGGTTATTTTAGAGTGCCTGAGCGACGGATTGTTAAACTAAATAATCAGTTGCACACTATACAAGTCAATAACTATAAAACAACAGCTTATGGCATAGCCAAGCTCACTGGTACAATTATATCAATGGGTTTAGCACTAGGGCCCATAGCTCAGGTATGGACACGGGGGCTCTATCGTAACCTTAGAGGCGCTCGATGCCTTTACAATAAACTGGAGTGGGGACAATTACTGGATTTTTCCACCACCATACTTGATCCCAAAAGTAATTCCCACATGTGTGCTAACAAAGAAGAGGGTACTTTGATAGTGCCTCTATGGTCTTCTGCATACTGGTGGCCCCTTCTTACTATAGACGGCAGGCGTCCTATGCTTTGGATTTATACCGAGTGGTTGGATATTCCACTGACGAAGACACCTTCATTCCAGCAGTTAGCCACGCATGCCTCTTTGGGTCTGGCACCCCATCATATCGAGTTCTCGCACTTAAAGTTTGTTTTAATAATAATTTACAAAACATAGTGAAGCTATTCATCTAGATGGATTCTGGAAGAAGTAACAGCTTGTGGCTAAATTACATACTGTATGTATGTGCCTGTGAGAGGCGTTTATTTGTGAGAATAATTATTGGCAAACTGTATTGCTTACCTAGGGTACTATGCTTGTGAGAAACTCAACAGCCTGTGAGAGGCACAACTGCCTGTTAGAGGCATGACTACTGTGAGATTATATATGTGCCTGTGAGAGGCGTTTATTTGTGAGAATAATTATTGGCAAACTGTATTTGCTTACCTAGGGTACCATGCTTGTGAGAAGCTCAACAGCCTGTGAGAGGCACAACTGCCTGTTAGAGGCATGACTACCTGTGAGAGGAACAACAGCTTAGGCAATGCAGCACTGCCTGTGAGAGGCTCATAGTGTACCTACAGTACCTGTGAGAGGGCATACACATAGTAAACCTGGAATTGACTTGCATAGCCATATTAATGATATTGTGTCTTGATTCATAGAGGTTACAACACGAACGGCACCTGCCAGAGGTTTCCACCATGACCCTGAATTGAATGCACTTGCTAGAGATATACCGAAGATCATAATGCAAGATCGGGCACCGCAGACAGTCAAGAAATACTTAAATACTTTCCAGCAGTGGAAGAAGTGGGCAAAGAGAAAAGGTCTCCATGCCCTCCCTGCATCAGGGTATGAATTTGCTTTGTATATTGCTTACCTGCTCAGAAAGGCCAAGTCAGTGTCAACAATTCATGCAGCAGTTTACGGGGTAGCATGGGCACATAAGAAAGTAGCTGCAGTATCACCGACAGAGCACCCTTTAGTTAAACAAATGGTTGAGGCAGCAAAAAGAATAATCGGTATTGCCCCAAAAACAGAAAGCAACCACTAGGCATAGATCATATAAAGAAACTTGTTCGTAAATTTGGTGGTGGTGGAGACCTGAGTAAGCTGCAGATTACATGTTTAATAACATTGGGTTATAGTGGTTTTTTGCGATGGGATGATTTGGCAAAGCTCAAAAAACAGGATGTGTTATTTTACGAAGATCATATGCGGATTTTTCTTCAAAAGAGAAAAAATGATCAATATCGTGAGGGTTCATGGATTTTTATAGCCAGCACAGGCAATTGCACATGTCCAGTAAAGTTGATGAAAGAGTTTTTTCGACAGGGCAAACGTCAGCCGAGTGATTTTGTGTTCAGGAAGGTGTCGCATACAGTTAACGGTATGTCACTTAGATCCCAAGCAATGACGTATTCGCGGGCAAAGGAATTGTTCTCGAAGCACCTAAAGGGGCTCGGGTTGGATCCATCTAAATATGGTTTACATAGTCTTCGCTCGGGTGGTACCACAGAGGCAGCAGCTTGGGGAGTCCCAGATCGGCTGATTCAAAGGCATGGCGGTTGGCGCTCTGAAGTGTCCAAGAACATGTACATTCAGGAAACGAAAAATGCACTTTTACGTGTATCAAAAAGCTTAGGACTGTAAACAGTGTAGGATAAGGAACTGTTAAAATCATAAATACATGCTACTCTATATGTTGTCATTGCGGTGGCAGACTACACGGCAACCCAGTGTGAGAATTATAGTTTCTCGCTGGCTGAAGTATGAAAGAAGCGAGAAACGGGTTCTCACACTGGGGGGCCCCGGGCGAGGTACGATGCCCTTATATGGGCATGCGCCTCGAGATAGAGCATGTTTTGTCTTTTGCCGCAAGTGTGGTAGTTCCCGCCCGCCCACCCTTGTGGTTCGAGACATTGTTTAGGGTTATTAATATTGGGTCTATATGTTAATTTTGTGTATGAAAACAATTGTTAATAAATAAAGGCACTGCTACTTTTGCGGTGGCAGACTACACGGCAACCCAGTGTGAGAAGTAGTATTACGTTAGCATTTCACGATGAATTATAGCTTACTTTTAGTTCAATCAGCAGTATAAATTTATTAACAGGATGTTATAAAACGACCTGCCTGTACCGCGTGTCTGTGAAATCTTAAAGATTATTGGAAATCTCAATTGCTGTGAACAGCTTAGGATGTGTTTTGTGACTGCATAAATTAAATGCGCTCCAGCGGTTTGGTCGATAATGAAGTAAAATACAGAAATATTTTACTTTCTTTCTGTTTTACTTATTTTGTTGGTTGGTTGTCGAGTATAAGATGTCTACCTATACTGGAAGATAGTATAATATTTAATGTATACCGTGTATACTTACTTATTCTTTGTTCATGTACAAGCCATGAACAGTACACTTTTAATGTATTATCATTAAACCTACTTGTTTCCGTATTTAGGATGCAAATCTTGTGATAAGATTACTGCTGGATTATAAAGCTGACCCTAATTTACTTTGCATTGGCCACTCAGCATTGTCGCTGGTCATTGGAAGTGGAAATGATTTGGTAAACTGTTTTTTTTTATAGCTGTATTTTATTTTTGGAGTATTTTCGACATCGTGTGCTAGGAACGTTTCTTTGGCCATTAGTACTGTCACTACTGTGTCGATGTTTATTACATGTACATGTCCGTTTGCCCGGCAGGGTTATCATAACTAAAGACATGGATAAACACGATTCTCCTCAGTGTAGTAACATCACTGAGCAAGACACAATATAGACTGGAAATTCTGGAATAGTACAACCGCTGCCTCGTGCATCACGCGCGCGCAGGCCTGGGTACAAGGCAGTACTACCTGCATGTTTTAATTGCATGCGTGTGGTGGACACGGAGTTAATGGCATGGAGCAGGAGGGGCAACCGCTCCCCCCCCCCCAATAGTTTCTGCAAGACTTGCTTGATAGCCGAATAACTGTGTAACAAACCTGTAAAACTAATTTTTCAACCATGAAAACATTAATAGGCTAAAAGTTAAGCTATAGGCAAAAACAAAACTACGATTCTCAGCTACAAAGGGTGGTCATATGTTGACAACCTAATTGGCCCCTCCTCCTACCCCCCACTATTTCACACTCGTAAAGCTACTTCGAAACGCTATGTTAAAATTACACGTGCTATTTTGAGACACATTGGTAGTGTCCTGTTTGCGTTTTGTTATGGTTTTAATGTTTACTACTCAGCAAAAATATTTGCTTTTGTGTTCAGGCTGTTGAAACTTTGCTCAAGGGAAACGCAGATCCTAGTTTGTCCTTAACCCATGGTGTGGGATCACCATTGTGTGCAGCTGTCTCATTCACCGCTGAAAAACGACGAAAAATTGTTGATCACGTACGCCTGGTAGGTATAGTAGTACTTTACGAATACATCTAATCGCAAAATTAGGTGTTATACAAGATAACATCTCGAACGGTTTGTTCCAGTGTAGGTAAGGACGACAGAGGTGTATATTCTTCTATAATTTCCCCCCCCCCCCTGGGGTGGGGGAAAAGAATCAAAGGGTCTTAGGGCTAGGGAAGAAAATCAAAGAAGAGTAGAAAAAAATGGAAAGGCAGAGAGAAAGGAAGAGAACAATTTCCGTGGGTAATTCGTGAAAATCAGTGTTTCCACTTTCCAAAATGATTTTTTCTAATTTTTTCCTAAAAAATGGAAAGTAATGAAAGTATGGAAAGTAACTTAAAGTAAGAAAGTAAGAAAGTATGGAAAGTAACTTAAATAAATATGAAAAGCTTTACTGAGGATTGCAAATTTAGTAAATAATAACTTATAACTAGCTAATTTATAATTTAGGTATTTTATTCTATCTTGAGGAGGGGACAAATATACTATGTCACAGTATTACTATTAGGTACAGGCCTTTGAGGCTGATGTAGTAAAGATATGGGGAAAAGAATCAAATCTGAAAAGAAGGGGGGGGGGGAAGAATCAAAGTTTATTGAAGAATATACACCCCTGAAGGACGATAACACCAGAAAGCTGCAGATTGAGAGAGATGCAACCACCTGAAAAACTTAAGCAGAATTTTTCTGTTTCTTGAAACGACGTTTCAGGGCCCTTCGTCGGGAAGTTAACTACTGACTACCAACTCCCTGATGAAGGGCCTTAAAGTGCCTATGACACGTTAACTATGATAAACTCTGATGAAGCCTTAGTGCCTTCAGAATTTCCAAACGTTTATGGTTGCATTGTAAAGATCACTTACTGCTATTTGCAAGCTCAACGTTTGGCGGTGTGTTCAATGAAACTTTGCTAAGATGTGGCAAACGTTGATTGGCTTGCTCAAAACGTTAACGTTTTCCGGTCAAAACCTGAACGTTTGAAACGCAAACAAACATGAAAAAAAATCGTACGCCTAATGGTAGCTTGCAAACAGCAGTAAAATGACTTAATAGTTTCTTTTATAGAATTTTGGTAACTTGCTCCCTTGTCAAGATATTAAACTTTGTTTCATATGCAAATATCACCGGTGTGTGACATCACATCACATAATGATTTGCAGAAAAGTATACTGTTTTCTTGACGAATACGTATCTAAAAAACTTAAAAATTGCCATTGTATATGTATTAATTGCATAACTGGTAATTAACCCTCTGTATTTGTTTGTAAAAATATTTTATCAAGGTAAAATATTGCGTTTTCAAAATGTCATGCGATGTGATGTCACATGCACTGGTGATATTTGCATATGAAACAAAGTTGAATATCTTGCAAAGGAATCAAGTTACCAAAATTCTATAAAAGAAATTATTAAGTCATTTTAAGTGATCTTTACAATGCAATTATAAACATTTGGGGTGAAATTTCGTGTCATAGGCACTTTGAGTTTTGTCCGCAGCTGTCTTGCACTAACCGTTTTAGTAACACTTAGTCAAACCGTTTTCACGAAGATACGTTCTGTCATATAGGTCACTGATTTTACTAGGAAACTCCTTGAACGTGCTTGACAAGAATTTCATATTCACAGAAGGATGGGAACACTTCGTTACTGTACATTCTAATTATCTTCTTAATATGTAGGTGAACAAATTGATAAGAAGTGGTGCTAATATACTTGCGCCAATTATTGTCAGCCACAAACATCCTCCCGGGACTGTGGTGGACTACGCGTACAACGTCTTCTATCAGGTAGGATTAACACTGTTTTAATCGATCGGATTTTTTAGTACTGTTATTGCTGCTTTTAAATATAAGACTATCAGAGCAACGATGCAGGGTTTTAAAGCACTAACTAAGCCGTCACTGCATCGTAACGGTTAAATTATTAATAGTATTATGGTGGGTACATGTGTTCACATGCATGCAGGTGCAACGAATTATTTTATCTCGTGAGCTTGAAAACAAAACTGAGCTTGAAGTCCCCCTCTCGTGAGCTGTGCTATTTAGGAAAATGCCTTTAAACATAATAAATGTCCTGGTAATCGTATGTCAATTGTGCAATTATAATATTTTTCTTATATTTTTCACATGTACTGTTTCATTAGTCTTTAGTTCGTCTTTTTTTTAAATTATATACGTGCGATTTTTTGTATAGGATCGAAGAATAGCCCATACCCCTTACCATTCATTGACACCTTATGAGAGAGAAATATATA
Organism: Paramuricea clavata; assembly: GCA_902702795.2. Taxonomy (NCBI): domain Eukaryota; kingdom Metazoa; phylum Cnidaria; class Anthozoa; order Malacalcyonacea; family Plexauridae; genus Paramuricea; species Paramuricea clavata. The sequence continues at coordinate 6,824 of CACRXK020003118.1, read as the reverse complement.
TTGCTCGGCGGAAAATGCTTGATCATCTGGCAGAATTACTGCGGACACACGTTCTTAAGAAAGAAAAGAAACTGCTCGAGGAGCAGTTATCTCGCGCCAAAGGTATGATCATAGGGGGTGTTTGTACGACAAAATCAGACTTACTGAACATTATAATTTAATCTGAAGTCCATGCAAAACTCATGCATGATTGCCTGTTTTTGATAACATACACAACAAATGTAATAAAGTTCTTTTATAAAACTGAAAAAGCAATAATCGTCAATTACCTTTTTAGTGCAAACATTGTGGTCATAAATACATTGATACTATAGACATTATACATGCATACAGTCATGTTGACTTCATGGGGGGCACGTCATGAGCCCCAACGCCCCGGGGAGGGTGGGACCCAGACCGCTCCATCTTCCCTAGATTTTGTGAATCTCCCTCCACATTTAGACCGAAATCTGGCTTTGTATTATACGTAAAGGTGTGAGGAGGGGGTGGGGCGGTCTTCCCTTCCTCACCCAACCATCCTTCCGCACTGTTAACATGTACTATTGACATGGCGAATAGATATATAGATATGTTACTTTTCTACTTTTAGAATTGCAAGAGGAATCTTGTGAGGAAATTCATGAAGAAAACCTTGACCGAGCAGTGAGTTTTTACTTTGATGAAACACAAAGTGTTTCAGAGCTTGGTTCTTCGTTTGAAAAGGTATTTAATATTTCTTTATATACGACGTATTATATCAAAGTATGATATGTTATGTCAAACGAAAGTCCAAATCAATTTAGAGCATGCAGTTGTTATATAAATCTAAATATTGGTTATCGTTCAGTATTAAAATTTATCGTTCACTATTAAACGTTTTTGTTTCATGATTATATAACACATGGTTAGCCAAAGTATTAAACTAAAATAATGATTCAAGAATACGAAATTACAATATAACCACCACTATATATTCTATTCCCAAGAATACGCAATACAATATATAACCACCACTTTGTATTCTATTCTAGGCGTCTATTTACGACGAAAGCCATGAAACCATGTCATGTTTTTCATTAAGCGACAGTCGTTTTCCAGATTGTGGTCTACGTGTTGCTGTCGTTCAAACACCATCTGATCACATGAACGTATCTCGACTATCTGTGAACTCTACGAAGAAGCGTCAGCTCATTCGAAAGAATCGCTTTCGTTATTGCTACGAGTGTGGTCGATCTGTTGCAGTCCGCCTGGCTGCGTGCACGAGATGTAAGGAAGTTTTCTATTGTAGTAGAAGCTGTAAGTTAAAGGCTTGGAATTCTCGACATAGAGAAGAATGCATAAGATTATCAGGTGAGAATATTTTAGAATAGATCTATAATAAGTATTCTTATATCGCCTCATACATAAGAATTAAACACGGGAATTAATGTCTATTTACAACATTCGGCTTCGGCTCGAGTTAATGTACCAAGCAGGAGTGTTTTATCAGATATAAAGATACGAGGCGAAGCCGAGTGTCTTTAGGTCTTGTAAAACACGCACTGCGAATGTTTTAAATTGCTTCAAAAACGATCGATCTAGTAAGGTCATTGGTGAAGTAATTTTCAAAAAACACGTTGTGGAAGTTGTCAAAGTTAAAGTTCGTCAAAGTAAAAGGGAAATCTCTATCACATATAAAGATGCGACACATTTTTTTGTGTTTTCCTTATGAATTATTAATGAGTTTTTGAAATATCCGATGCAACATGGCCGCGAATGTTGTAAAACGTGAAACGTCTTCATGTGAAACGTCTCCATGAGAACATTCGTATTCTTCAAGAATTAAAAAAAAACAATTATGAATTATTTGAGTGAGAAAATTGAACTCAAAGTTTTTGTAAATCAGCATTCACGGTCATGGTTTCTTTTGTGTTTTCATGTACAGTACTTTTTGTTATTAAAATTTCATTTATACTCTTTATTCTAGTGTCTTACTGTCTTCATGGTGCATGTCGAGTCATAACTTTGCCTTTAAATAGAAGCATATGCATGCATAGAAACCCTGCCCTTTTATATAAAAGTTTTTTGCGATCATGAATTCCCGCTACTATATATAGCTAAAGTAAAATCATATAAACCAATTAAAATCAATTTTTTAGAAATTTTGAACAAGATAAATTCCTTTTTAATTTCAGCAAGGAATAAAAGCTCTCTTTCTAGAAGAACAGACAGTCCAACCTCCGTTGCCAATACAGAAAAAGACAGTTCGTTAATGAGTAATTCAAAAGACAGTATTATTAAACGACGAAATTCTCGAAATTGCTCCAAAAGCTCAAAGAAGCATCCAACAAAGACGTTATCAGATGTTTACACAAATGATACGAGGATTGTACGTTGAGATCAGAGGCATTGCAAAACATACTAATGATCATGCATACCGGATATAACTTAAAGTAGGTCGATATTCTTATACTCAAGGGAAATTGCCTTCTATCATAAAATGATTTTGTGCATGGTAAATGTATATATTAAGAATATTTATAGTTGAATTATTTAGCTCTACGTTCGCTGTGTATAGAATTAAGACCTGAAAGTACAGGCGTAAACGTCTTAACAATTCGTTTGTTTAGTAATTATTTTGTAGTATTCAAATTTTTACTAAAATCTATGTTGGAATTTGTATACAACACTACTGTGGATTAGTTTTTAGGCGAGTTGTCCATTCCAACTGTACCGTGCTGAACGTGCTGTATTTCTTTACCGTGAATGATGACCTTGATGCAAATGAAAAAAATGCAATCCCATGCACGAAACTTCAACACAAAGGCATGCAGATGGAGGTAAAATAGTAAGTGCCTTTGGAGCCTGAACTGTATACAGCTATTTCAATTAAGGTTGTCCCCCGAGCAAAGCGGAAAAGTCGAATACGAGCGCGAAAGGCTGCTGGGAATCGCTAATAAATGAATGGATTTATTAGCGATTCCCAGCAGCCTTTCGCGTTCGTATTCGACTTTTCCGCTTTGCTCGGGGGACAACCTTAATTGAAATAGCTGTATGCTGCAGTTGGATTGGAATGCCCTATGATATCATTATCTTTCAAGAATACTATAAGAAAGGTCTAATACAAAAAACTGATTTTGTGACAGAAATTTCAATTTCTCCGGAATTCGACCTATATATATATATACCTAAACTGCGTTACGATATACCATGTTTCATAAAGTTTGTAGTTTTAGGCTCGCCCAAAAACCCTGGGGCGGTTGTATAAAACTCGTAATTACTTTTTTAACTATATCCTTTTTGTAGTTAAATTGTAGTTAACATTAAAAACTCACAATTGTGATTGGTTAACTTTTCCACTAACTATATAATTATTATTATTATTATTATAAATTCCCAAACTAGCAGTAACAACTGAATTACTTTGGAATTACAGGGTATAAGACCATAGGTATTCAATCTATTCTATATTTACAGGTAAAAATAGGTAAGTTAGATAAAAATAACGATAATAATCTAAAGTTTACTTATTATTATAAGCACGAGACGCAGCAGGAATGAAACTGTTCGAAAAACGTTCAGTTCTACGCCTAGGTACTAATAAGTTGGGATAAGACCTCAGATTATAAGTTTGAAGACTTTTAGGCGGTACTAAGGCATTCAGTTTATGAGTGGGTTCCAACATCTTCGAAAAAAGTCGCTTGCAAAGAACAGTTCTACGTTCGTAAAGAGTCATTAAGTTAGCTTTAAGCAAACATTCAGCATAGATAGTTCCAGGGAAAATAATTTTTAATGCCCTTTTTTGTATTTTTTCAACTTGATCACTCAGGTAATGAGGAAGGCCATAATGCCACACCTGACAAGCATATTCGACAATTGGTCGAATATGTGTACAATAGATCAGAATATGAGAAGGTAAAGCATTTCTTTTAAGAAGGCGCAGACCGTACAAACGCTTCGCGGCTTTCTTGCAAATGTAGTCAATATGGCAGTTCCATTTGAGGTCGTCCGAAAGGACAACGCCCAATAATTTGGCCTCGGAAACGACGTCGACCTCTTGACCGCGAATGGTAATAGGGGCAAACGATGGAGTAAGCTTAGAAAAGCAGACACGCAATTCTTTGGTCTTTGATACGTTTAACTTCATATTATTGTCTGATGACCATTCAGAGCAGCTGATGATGTTAGCGGGTAACTGGGAAGGGGAATTGTTTGATATTATTTCCCAAAGGCTAGTATCATCGACAAATTTAACAGTATCATCCGCTACAGCCAAGTCATTTATCATGATCAAAAATAATAGCGGGCCAAGCTTCGTTCCTTGTGGGACGCCGGCGTTTAAAAACGTCCACTCAGAAAAGAACTGACCAACACGGGTTCTTTGTTGTCTGCCTGTTAGGAAGTTTGCGATCCAGTTGAGTAACACGGGATGAATTTCCATGACTTTCAATTTTTCCAACAGAATGTTATGATCTAATCTATCAAACACCTTGGAAAAATCAAGTAAACAAATCCGTATAGTGTTACCTTGTTTGTCAGCTGCTTCAAACCATTTATGTAGCATGTAGATTAATGCCATACTAGTGCTTGAACCCTTCAGCGAACCAAATTGCAAGGAATCAATTTTTTTGAGACGGAGTCAAGTAGCCATTTGTAGGGAAAGGATTCAAGAATCTTGCTGATAATTGGTGTGAGGGAGATTGGTCTGAAGTCAGAATCAACATCTTTAGGAGGCGAAGATTTTTGAACTGGTGTAATATATGCTGCCTTCCATATTGAGGGAACAAATCCTTCACGAACTGATGAATTAAAAATAGAACACAAAGGTCGACACAACACTGAAGCGTTTCCCGGAGAAGCCAAGAAGGAATTTCATCGGGACCAGCAGATGAATGAAGTTTAGATGATAATGGGGCCTTTTCAGTCTCCTCGACAGAGATGCAGAAATCATCTGGAATGTCGTTTGTGGGAAGGGGGAGCCAGTTTAGATTGGGTAAGGAGGACCCTACAGCAACGAACTTGTCGTTGAGCAAATTTGCTAAATCGGCATCAGAGTAGGATTTACCTTGGAACATCATTGTAGATACATTCTTAGAAGACTGAAGACCGGCAATATTCTTCACCGCTGACCACCATTTATGAGAATCGGACTGTTGAACGCCCGCGATACTTTTATTGTAGTAATTTAGTCGTGCCTTCTTGCAAAGTGCATTGACTTTGTTTCGATAGAATCTGAACATCAGGTTATTGCCAGCCGCCCATGCTGTCTGCCGCTTGGAAATGAGAGATTTTATTTCGGAAGTAATCCAGGGCTTGTCACTAGAATCAATTTTGATTTGTTTCCAAGGCAAATGTTCGTTTATGATATTATCAACGATGGTGGAAAAATACTGGAACTGCTCGTCACAAGATTCCATATGGTGCAAAGGTAACCAATTAACTTTCGACAAATGATCGCTAACAATTCGACGATTGGTTGGGCGAGAGTCTCGTACTAAACGTGTAGACCTTGTGCCACCATAAGAGTTAGCTGGAAGAGGTTTAGGAAAGATGGAATTATGATCGGAATGTCCAATTGGAGAAATTACCAGGGCCGAATTATAAAATTTAGAAATGTTGGTAAATATTTTATCTAAAATATTCTTTCCTCTAGTAGCGTCTTTGACTAACTGCTTGAGGTTAAAGGAACTGCATAACTGGCGATGTTTAAATTGGTTAAAATCTCCGGCCAAAATAATTCCTGCACCGGGATTGGTGGAAAGGACAGAATCAATTGATTCGGTAAGGTGTGAAAGAAGGGCTTTATCGTCACTTCCAGATGGATGGTACACGATTCCCAATACAATTGAATTTAAACGTAACCAAAGCGACTCATATTCGTGACTTTCAATCTCTTTAAGATGAATGAACGGAAGCATGTCCTTTACAAAGACACAGACTCCACCTCCTCGTCTGCCGTCGGAACGATCATGCCTCAGTAAGGAATAACCGCATAAATCTATTGCTGAATTAGGAACATTTGAAGAAAGCCACGTTTCGGTAACAACGACAATGTCTGATGTATAGGATTTTACTGTAGCAGACAGTTCGTCAATCATGCTGATCAGCGATCTTGAATTAGAAACAAATAAATTCGGTAGTGAAGAGAGTAAGGGCGTTTTTTTGGTTTGGTGGCCACTAATATAAATTAAATTATTTCTACGGTTGAAACTTTTCCCTGGTACTGGAACCGATTGATTTTCCATTTGTATGTGTTCAGGACAATGCTGTAGTGTTCTTAATTGTCTAGGTTTTGCATTTATTTTTCTTTGAAAGTTTGATACGCGATGGGTTATTCTCACAGGAATTTCTTTAGAATTAAAGTTAACTTCAGCTACTTTTTTATGCAACCGGCCCCTGATTCTATTCCAGAACATATATATATATATATATATATATATATATATATATATATATATATATATATATGTGTATATATATATATGTGTATATATATATATGTGTATATATATATATGTGTATATATATATGTGTATATATGTATATATGTATATATATGTATATATGTATATATATGTATATATGTATATATATATATATATATATATATATATGTATATATATGTATATATGTATATATATGTATATATGTATATATATGTATATATATGTATATATGTATATATATGTATATATGTATATATATATATATATGTATATATATATATATGTATATATATATATATATGTATATATATATATATATATGTATATATATATATGTATATATATGTATATATATATGTATATATATGTATATATATATATATATATATATATATATATATATATATATATATATATAT
>CACRXK020003117.1:16179-38193 GCA_902702795.2 Paramuricea clavata | reverse complement strand
TCTTTCCGAATATGAAAACCAATTGTTCATACGCCAAGTAATTCACGTATAATAGCGCGCTGAAGTTCGATTACCTTTTTTTTTATACACCCTGTATAAATATGACCTCAGAAATGCAATTATAAGTGCATCCATCTTAAAGGTTTTATAGTGTATAAATGTATAGATTATAGAATGATGTAATAAATCTTGTATGGGAAATGCATTTTTAGCCAATTTGGGACACCTGATTTTCAAATACCTTTTTTGACATTTACCTTTGGATCCATGTTGTTTAGTTAGTTTTTTGTTATTCCTGAAAGCATTATTAAGATTCTCAGTGCTCTGAAATAAACGTTTTTTTTGTCAAAATAAAATTTTAAAAATCTTTTTTCTTTTCTATCTCTTTCTTGCTCTAGTGGATATTGCCTTCTTGGTCGACGGTTCCAAAGATGTCACTGAAGTCAACTTTAGACTCGAGATAAAATTTATCACAAACATCGTTCAAGCATTACTTATTTCTAAAGAAGGACTCCATGCTGGTTTTGCCATCATTTCTGGTGATGGTCTTTTGATCAGTGACTTCACTTCTAACACTGATACCGCAAGCTTTGTCTTGGCCATTGGAAAGTCACCTTATCCAGGTGAAAGTCGGGAAGCTGGCAAGGGTATATTACTGGTCAAGGATATGCTGTTTGCCTCTAGTGGACGGAAGGATGCCGCCAAGGTAATTTATCAGTCATTCTATGGTTAAGTATACTACTGTATACCGGGTGTCCCAAAAAAATGAATACTGTTTGATTTCATGTAGCGTGAAATAAGATCATTGCATTCAACTTAGATTATATCACTTGAATTTACAAGCAATATTGACTGCGCTATTGATGTTTGAACGTTAAACTACTGTTCTTGAAAATGCCGAAAATTAGCATAAAACAACCTTATAATTTGCTTGTGATGTTACTCTGAGTGTATATCCACACCGGGCAGGCTTGAAAAATATGCCTGGCCACGGTGGGAATGAACCTACGACCTTTGGAATACTAGCCCAGTGCTCTGCGCTACGCGGTCAGGTCGGTTCGAGTATGTGATTTTTCGGAACTGAGTCTAGTTCCTTCGATATCAGTATAATTTAATAATCATGATATTTGCTGTGTTGGTGTAATGTACTCTATTAGATTATACTGATATCGAAGGAACTAGACTCAGTTTCGAAGTATCACATACTCGAATCGACCTGACGGCGTAGCTCAGTTGGCAGAGCATTGGGCTAGTATTCCAAAGGTCGTAGGTTTGATTACCACCATGGCCAGGCATATTTTTCAAGCCTGCCCGGTGTGGATATACACTCAGAGTAACATCACAAACATATTCACCTGAGTACATTACACCAACCCAGCAAGTGTCAACCTTATAATTACCGTTGTAGTTATACTTGATGTTTGTGATGTTACTCTGAGTGTATATCCACACCGGACAAGCTTGAAAAATATGCCTGGCCACGGTGGGAATCGAACCTACGACCTTTGGAATACTAGCCCAATGCTCTTCCAACAGAGCTACGCTGTCAGGTCGGTTCATGTGATATTTCGGAACTGAGTCTAGTTCCTTCGATGTCAATGCGATCTAGTAATATGATTTTTTTCTGTGTTGGTGTTATGTACTCAGGTGAATATGATGTTTGTGATGTTACTATGAGTGCGTACCCACACCGGACAAGCTTGAAAAATATGCCTGGCCACGGTGGGAATCGAATCTACGACCTTTGGAATACTAGCCCAATGCTCTTCCAACATTGGGCTAGTATTCCAAAGAGCATTGGGCTAGTATTCCAAACATTGGACTAGTATTCCAAAGAGCATTGGGCTAGTATTCCAAAGGTCGTAGGTTCGATTCCCACCGTGGCCAGGCATATTTGTCAAGCTTGTCCGGTGTGGATATACACTCATAGTAACATCACAAACATCATATTCACCTGAGTACATAACACCAACACAGAAAAAAATCGTAGTTATATACTTGTTAAATAATAGATATTTTTATTTCGGTTGTATCTCTCTCAATATTGCATGTAAATTCCAATCAGAATCTAAGTTAGTCATTTCTGAATGCAATGATCGTTATTTCATTGCGATAGCTTTTATAGCTTTTACGTTCCATGAAATCAAACAGTATCCAGTTTTTTGGGGACACCCGATACATATAAAAGCGCAGAAATTGTTACAGGGCTGCAAACAAGTTGTTAGAAGTCTGTTTGCAAGTTGTTGACAAGTTTTGTTCGCGCTGGTTATTCCCAGTTATTGTAACAAGTTTGAAACAAACTGTTAACAACTTGTATGTAAAGCCTGGTTCACACGATGAAATAAGCATAAGCATAAGCATAAGCATAAGCATAAGCATAAGCATAAGCAAGCGGAACCTTTGATGTAAGCATAAGAAGAACGCAACATTTGTTCTTCTTATGTTTATGCTTGTGCTTACATCAAAGGTTCCGCTGCTTGTGCTTGTGCTTATGCTTATGCTTATTTCATCGTGTGAACCAGGCTTAATGCTTGATGGCATTATGAGACTTGTTACAAGGTTGTTCTATAACAGCTTTGCTACAGTCATGATATACAGTAACAAGAATGTTACAAGGTTTACGACACAAGGTTGAAATAATATTGTTATATCATGAGTGTATCGGACTTGTTGGAACAACCTTGTAACAACTCTGGTTGTTACAAGTTGTTGACAGTTTGTTCCAAACTTGTTCACAACTTGAGACGAGCAGTGCGAACGTAACTTGTTGACAGACTTGCTACAAGATGTGAGATTTTTGCATGTGTGGTGAAGTACTGAAGCACAGAAGAGAAACAACCAAACTCTGCTTAGTATGCACAGGTATATATTTCAAACACAGGGATGTTACTATAGCAGGCTAAACTCGGAGGTAAAGGGGCAACGCGCTAACTGCATCGTTCACCTGTACCATAGTTAATGGAATAGATGGTTTGGAAACTCATTAGAATAACAATATAACTTATTATCTATGTTAGTCAACGTTTATTCATAAATATGGTCCTACATCTTCACGTGTGTATTGTATTTTTGCCAAATTCACCAATAGCAATTTCCAGTTTATCCTATTGTTCGAGTCACGGATAGGTAACTTTCCTAAAACATTGCTATTGGTTAGTTGGGCAAAAATGGTGAAGGACCATATTTATGAAACATGTTGACTATCACTCTTGTTATTCTAATGATTTTCCAAACCATCCACTCTACTAACTACGCCTGTCCGTACTTCCCCTGCCCAGACTCGTCAATCTTACAATCAACAAAGCGATTGAAGGTACAGACAACAGGACTGAGGAGTCCCAAATTAAGTCCTACATACACATTACATTGACATTGTGAAACAATAGAGACAGGGTTACAAAGTTGAAACTTTAACAAAGCTACAAGTACAACACAAAATTACAACACGCGTCAATGCGTTCCAAACCAACCTTATATCTACTTTCCAAAGTTAAAGGAGGATTTCCATTCAGTACAAAATGTCGCGCGATCGACTTTTTCCGAGCGGTTTTCTAATTTCGCATGCGCATTGCAAAGACTTGACGAACGCGCGATCGCTAAAAAAAGTAGACCAGCTTTCTACTTTTCCTCTCGCAAAATCAAAATTTCAAGCAAACAAAGATGGCTGCGGACGACGTGAGCGAATGAAATTTTCAAGTGGACGACATCGAAGAGTTTCGCGAAGACATTGCTATAACATCGACACCACTAGCACAAAATCTTTCCATTGTTCAAACGCACGGATACAATGTTGAAATATTTATAGATTTAGTGAAAGAAGAACCGTGCCAGAACACACAGCCTTTCGATCTTACAAAGATCAAACGAAAAAGAAGAATGCCTGGGCTAATATTGCTAGTAAAATGGGCAAAGACAGCATGTAGTATTAATTATATCTTTTGACAAATTCATGGTTTGTGCAGCTAATCGTTAAGCCATATTTGTTTTTAAATTTGGCGCGCTTTTTTCCCCGTGCACGGAATGGAAATGCACTTAAAAAAGCGAGCGGTAATTTCGCGCGGAAAAAGTCGATCGCGCGACATTTTGCACTGAATGGAAACCGCCTTAATATAAACTACACATGGTCCGCCCATATACTGCAGTCCTTTCTAAGTCAAAGAGACCTGAAAATTGCAAAGAATTTGCAATTTTGTTTTATAAATATAAATGTATCAACATTGTACAGCACAAACACAGTCACAGGATACAGTAAACATCCTAAACATGCATGTGCTCCATTAGCTGTCCCTGTATTTTCCAAAGATAGGATTTCAAAAACATAGACCGCCCAAGTATTTCCTGACCATAAAAGATGGCTTGAATGAACTTTATACTGTTACTGGAATGAAACCAAGCTAATTCAACTTTGGAATGTCATTGTGGATGTTTATCAAAGTCGTGATAATGATACCCTGGATTCCAGAGCCTTCGACAGTAAATAATAAATTGAAACGTCGCGAAGGCTCTGGTTCAACGGGGAGATTCTTTGATTAAACCGCGCCAATCACAAAACAGAATTAGTGGTTTTAGTACAGATTCTGTACTAAAACCACTAATTCTGTTTTGTGATTAGCACGGTTTAATCAAACAATCTTCCCGTTGAACCAGAGCCTTCGCGACGTTTCAATTTATTATTTACTGCCGAACGCTCTGGAATCCAGGGTATGATAATGAACGATCGCGGCTCAGTCGAGCGAAAGCGCTTGCTCAGGAGGATATTAGGGCTGATTTTCATACCCCATATCAAAATAGTGAATAATAATTATCTTGTACCTCCAGATATTGATAATTCTACTGTCTGGAGAGTCCGCTGATGATATTACTGTTCCTGCCGAGCAAATGAAGAAATCTGGTATTAACAAGATTATCGTTGTCGGTATCGGTGAAGTACCTTCTGAGGATCTCAAGACAACAGCTTCTAGCCCACAAAATGCATTAACCTCTCCGGATTTTACACAACTAGCACAAAAAGTACCAGATGTCATTGCCTTGATCAACTCAGGTATAGTTCTCAAAATATTATGTTACGTGTGTAGTGACAGTGGCCGCGCAAACAGGGGCTTCAGCCATGGTACTTCACAGATGGTTTCATGATAGGGACGATACGTGGCTATACTATCATTCCATGCAAGGTTGAAAATATATTTCAAGATGGTTTTGTTGGCATCACACTCGATTGAAAGCTATTAGGTGAAGGGTATTGTAGTTCAACTAATACCATTCAATCGAGCGTGATGCCAACAAAATATCGTGATATTGACACATCACCTACACATGGCAGTACCCAAGTATATATACATGAACTTGTGGTTAGAGCTCGACGTCTGGCCACTGTAGCTCAGTTGGTACCGGAATCGCAGGTTCGATTCCTGCCACGGACCTAAAGTTGCATTTTCGCTGTTCTAATTGTTCCTGCATGGTTAGGTCTAATAAATGTATATAAATTTCCATCTACAATACCCTTCAACTGAAATATATTTCGCCTTTTTTACGTAACACTGGCACATGATTTTCAAAGCAGAGTAACGCTCGCCTTGTCTGTTACATATTTATGTTCTTTTACGATACGATAATCATCGGCAAGAATCTTCATTAATTTAGACATGTATTTCACAGAAATGTGTCTGCCTATCATCAGGCAATATACACTTGGTTACTTTAAACAAAAATAATGTAGGAAATAGCTGGAAATGCACCTTCCATCTTTTTCTGGGGGGCTTTGCAACTTACTTCATCTCAATGCCGGCCCCTCCCCCCAATCGTAAAATCGCTGCGCGATCGCGATGGTGTTTCCAAACCGGGCGAGCTGAAAATTTGGCTTGACCGCGGTGGGAATGGAACCAGCAACCTTTGTTTGGTTTGCTACCAACTGGGCCGTGAGGTAAAGTCTGTATACAACCTGCTGGTAGTGATGGGCGATACCAGGATTTTTAATTCGATACCGATATTTTTAGGATCGGTATCGGCCGATACCAATACCTGTTTATTGACTTATTGACTTTATTAAAAACGGTACTATTTCACCAAGATATTTACAAAAATTAAGACGGGTGATCTTCCAATAGGCCGTATATAGCTATACTAATTACACGTATACTACAGTATCTAATAATAATAACTAAATTACACACAAATTACACACTTACAGTTAGACTATTTTTAAATGTAGAGATACTTGTTTTAGCTTTTATGTCAGCAGACAGATTATTCCAAGTCTCAGCTCCTCGATAGGCGAAAGACTTTTTCATAAAATTAGTTTTAGGTTTAGGTAATGCAAAATTGAATTCGCTCTGTCTTGTATTGTAATTATGTATTTCATTTGAGGTGATGAAAAGTTCCGTTAAGCAATTTGGTAACATGTTATGTTTGGCTTTGAACATTAGGACGGCTAAATGATGTTTTCTTCTAGTCACGAGATTTGGAAAACCGACCTTGTTCAAAACATCGATTGTACGTGTATCATAGTTTTCACGAGTTATTATTCGAAATGCTCTATTTTGAAGCTTCTGGAGTTTATCAGATAGTACTTTACCCAGACAACCCCAAATCTGTGAGCAATAGTCGAAATGTGGTTGAATTATTGATAAATAAATTTTGATCAGTGTTTGGTAATCTAGAATGTCTCTCAATCTTTTAAGGATACTGAGACCTGAATTAACCTTTTTTGTAATTTGATCAACTTGAGCATTTCATGAGAGTGTTTCGTCAATCATTAAGCCGAGTGATTTGGTCGTTTTGACTCTATTAATTTCTCTGTCTTTTATGAATATATTAGGCGTTATGTTAATATGATTGACTCTTCTATTACTACCTATTATCATGTATTCTGTCTTCGTTTTGTTTAAAGTTAGTTTATTTGCCGACAACCAAACTGAAACGTTTTCTAGATCTTGATTAAGTTCCTCAGCAATTGTATTAACATCATAACCTGCCGTTTCAATTTGGGTATCGTCGGCAAACATATTGACTTTAGTGTGTTCCAGACAATTAGGTAGGTCATTTATGTAAATTAGATACCAAAATAAACACAAAATTTCAATTTTCAATACCGGAAGTGAGAACTTAAATTGCTAGTATCGGCTACTTTCGATACCTGCCGGTCAGCGGAAAAACATTTTACATTACTGTATGTAAAATAAATAAAGCTATAAGCAACCAAAGGCCCGAAACGTAATAAATATTTTCTATACATGACTTGGCGCACCACATTGCAATATTAAGAGTTATTTTAGTGGTTCATTAAGTCTTTTTCAAACAAGAAGTGAAATTAAACAAGTAGTTTAAAAAAGGGTGCAAGTATCGAACGATACCACGTCAGTAATCGATACCGATACCGATACCGCTGTTTGTGGTATCGCTGGTATCGAATACCGAGTACTCGGTATCGCCCATCACTACCTGCTGGTACCGACTTGATCTCGTGGCTTAGCTGGTAGAACATTGGACTGGCAATCCAAAGGTAGGCGAGTTTGATTTCCAAACAATGTTCAGCTTGCCCAGTGCAGACACACTCAGGGCGCTTCCATTAATACGGCCAGAACTGCCACAACGGTCAAATTGTTGAATGTTGGAACACATAATGTTTGGGTTTCGGATCTATCTGACCGGAACATTTAGATAAAATTAGAATGAGGTCCATTTTCGCGAGATGTTTGGGAAACATAGACCAGATCTTTCCATTGATACAGAGACAAAAATTCGAGTCTGACCGGTCAGACCATTAAATGGAAAGCGCCCCCAGAGAGCATCATCTTAAATTATACTCGTTTCTACATCCAATATTAATTAAGGCCCATTTCCACTCAAGAAAAATTTCCACGGAATGAAAATTTTCCGAAAATATAATTGTTAAAAATTGAAAATTTCCAACTTCAAAATTTTTTTCCGACGGAAAAGTTTGTGTCGGCCACATTTTACAAAATTTTCTTTCTGCGAAAAATTTCCTCATACTCGTTCCTACATTTTTGGCTTCAATCAGTTGTGTCTACAATTAGCCGCATTCAAGATTCGTAGCATTGAGCAAAATTCTTCTGAAACATTTTTCATTGCCGAAACATCGTTTAGGTTACTACTGGCAACTTCAGGCATGCCCGGTAAAACTGTTTGATTTTTTATTTCCTAGCTGCTGGCCAGAATATTGCTGAATTACCAGAGTCGACATCGGGTGTCCCTGGATCGCCAGGTTCACCTCAAGGGCCAGGGGGACCAGGAGGTGTCGGTGGTCCAGGTGGACCTGGAGGTCCAGGAGGTCCCGGTGGACCAACCCCAGCTCCTACATCTACACCACCTGTTGGACCTGAAACGGCTGGAAAACAGCCCATTGGACCTCCTGGTACCAAAGTGGAAGGTACTGTTGTACATTTCTGTATTTGGACATGTCTTTTTCCCGGATTTGCTTTCGTTTGCTTTGTGAAAAGATGTCTGATATTAAACCTAGTTGCCGTTAGAGATTAGAGAATATATTTCAAATTTCTGTACAGAATATCCCAAAAAAAAACAACTATTGAAACAACGTATTGTTAGAACTTGAATGCCCTAACACTAAGTGGAACGCAACGATGCGTAAAATATTGACAGGGTGCATATTATATAAACATTGACGTATTAAGAAATTAAAATATCTTTGTAAAGCGCACGATTTTCTGCTCTTGGGAATGTAAAGCAGCTTCTTAAACAGTTTCTTTATGCATAAAATCTACTTATGCCAAGCTTTTGTGCACTTGTGGGTTCAGCAGAGTGCTGAGGCAGTCAAATTCTAACCATACGTTATTTCAATAGTTTTGGGGTATTTTGGGACACCATGTGTATAGGGTGTATAAAAAAGGTAATCAAACTTTGGCAGGGTATCGAGAGTTGTATATTACGTTGAACCATTTACCCTTTTCATACCAATGAAGATAAGGCATTTAGCATTGTTGAATGCTACCTTTCTTGTATCATTGCGATCAAAAATAGCCAAATACGATGCGATTTAAAAATGTCGCTTGAAATCGCATTTTTCCACCCGTTGGGAATTGGATGTTAAGGCCTGATTCCACGGGCGCTTTTTCTCGGCGAAATGCGAAATATTTCGCACGAAATGAAATCGTGCATGCGCAGTAAAGATAAATTAGGCTTCGCGAGAAAAAATTTCGCTTCGCCAGTGAGTAGAAGTCCGTTCTACTCACTGCGAAAGCGAAAAAAGAGTGCAAATTCAATAGAATCACTCATGTGCAGCCATCCATCATATTTCGGCATTTCGCACACACGATTTCGCGCGAATAATTTCGCCGTCGTGGAATCAGGCCTTTAAGGCCGGATTCCACGAGGCGGAATTTTTCGACCGAAACGAAATTTCTCTTTGTCTTTTTACAATTAGTTCTGCTCGAGAGCTCTGAAACAAAGAGAAATTTCGATTCGGTCGAAAAATTTCGCCTGGTGGAAAACCGCCTTAAAGCTATTGTTTGAGTATTGAAATTATTCTTATTTGGGATTCAAATTTTAGTCGCCCGAATCAAGATGGCGTAACGCTTGTGTAAGCATCAAGAATTTGTACATTTCTTCTCGCAATTTTGCGTTGAAATTGAGTGATTAAAACGTTTCGCAGAACTGGAAGTTTGCACACTGAACTCGCAATGCCATACGTTTCCCAAATGGGCAAATGGGGAAAATTTTCGAAAATGGGAAGAACATTTGAATCCTAAATGTGGAAAAATGCAATTTCAACCGACCGCTTCAAATCAGATCGTATTTTGTCATTTTTTATCGCAATGATTCCATAAAGGTGTCATTTGACAGCTAAAAGCCAGGGGCCGGTAGTTCAAAGGTGGATTAGCGCTAACCCAGGGTTAAAATTTAACCTGCTGTTATAGTTTGCTTTCTTCTGCACGTCCATTTATTTCAAAATGTCAAAAAAGAAAACTTCCATTGATCCAGACATGATTTCTGAAGAAATATTTCCAAATTTATAAACAAGCTGTTAGGAAGTGTGCTTTGCATTTTAAGTTAACCTATAGGGCCAAGCTAACCGGCTTTTGAACAACCGGCCTCTGATCTTTATAAATACGAAAACAGAAAACCTATAAACGTAATAATAAATAACAAAGGATAATCTAAGTTGGATTACCTTCTTTTATACACACCCTGTATATTGGCTTGGTTCTACCATTGGGACAAACTACTTGGAAATTTGTATATGCATATTCTATCAAGATATGATGGTCTGGAAACCGAACAGAAGTCATTGTATTATGTTTTTGTCGGAGTTTATGTTAATTTGTGCATGGTCACGGTGATTGAGCTCATTGTATTTTCGTACAAATGAAGTAATCGTCCAATAGGGATAGCTGAGTTGAAACATACAGAGTAAATGAATACTATTTAGGGGCTGTTTATATGGTTCCGCTTACCCGGGATTCAGTGAAGTGTGACGTATTTTGAGCAATTGAAATACGTGTTTCGGCCCTAAACAAAAGTTAGATAACTTTAAATATTGTTTAAACGAAATTAGGAACGCGCTAGAAGTTATGTTAGTGAAAGAAGACGATTAATAACATTCAACAACATTTGTTTTGTCCAAAACACGGCAATTTCATACAATTTGTAACGAGCAATTTTGTTAGATCATGAACTGCGACTTGTTTCAATGGACCATTTGCATTATAGACCAAATTTTGATCTAAACAAGTCTAGACAAAAATTCCATCACAGCTTGAAAGAGCATCACAAAATTAGTAATATTCCAAAGTTTCGTTGCGAAATGTTGTAAAATGCGGATAATATAGCCTTGCGAAGTTTGC
Organism: Paramuricea clavata; assembly: GCA_902702795.2. Lineage (NCBI taxonomy): Eukaryota > Metazoa > Cnidaria > Anthozoa > Malacalcyonacea > Plexauridae > Paramuricea > Paramuricea clavata. The sequence continues at coordinate 27,376 of CACRXK020003117.1, read as the reverse complement.
CGTTTTTCAATACCCTTTGGGGCTGTCAATTTCCCGTTTGCAATACAAAATGACTGAAAAACGACAAATTTCGCAGGGCTATATTATCCGCATTTTACAACATTTCGCAACGAACCTTTGGAATATTACTAATTTTCTGATGCTCTTTCAAGCTGTGATGAAATTTTTGTCTAGACTTGTTTAGATCAAAATTTAGTCTATAATGCAAATGGTCCATTGCTCAAAATACGTCACACTTCATTGAATCCTGGGTAAGCGGGACCATATAAACAACCCCTTAGTGGGAATGAGACAAAGGATTTGTGCATGGTGAGGTACAGTTCAACATCAAACAAAGGTCTTCTATTTTGTGGCTTGGAAATTTGCCGGGATTCCAGACCACCATATCTTGGCAGAGCGGCATGGTCCCTTCATCGTATCTTCACGGTACATCGCTGTATTTCCAGGTGGATTTCTGAATAAATCATTACATTTTTCGAATAAGGCGAACTAAAAAATTTTGAAAATGTATTTTCATTTGAGATCACAATGGTTGACTCTAGTGAATATGGTTGACTTTAGTAAGTTCATGACATGCAATATGGTATATTACCAGCAGGTTTTTTAATTGAGTCATTAATATTCTTTTTCACTGTAGCTCCTCTGGATATGGTTTTTGTAATCGACGGACCACCAACTATTACAGCTGACGAATTGAAAATGGCAATTAAGTTCATTATCAGTATCATCAACTCATTCCCTGTCACTCCCTGGGGTGCACACATTGGTGTCGTTGTTGAACAACCTTCGAATAAAATCGCGATTGATCTTGGTCGATATAAAGAGAAATCTCACATAGATGCCGCAGTTCGTGAAATCACTTCATCCACGAGCGATAGCAACGAGGGCAGTCGTCCAGTTGGTAAGAAGAGATCAGATATTTACAGTAAAACCCCGCATATAAGAACCTAGAATTTAAGAACCTGTTAGGCCAAAATATTTTATTTACTTAGGCCCCCTTTAAATAAGAACCTGTTCCGGCTAGAATTTCAAAACAAATTATTATATTATCAAATAGAGTCAAGATTAAATCATAAGTTACAATCAGTGAAGCTTTAAAGTGCATATAGGGTTGGTATAGTGCATATACTGTCATTTTTTAGATTATTTGTGCATAATTTATATAAGTCATATACCATACCTCCCTAAAATGAGTCGATTTTCTCTTAAGAAAATAAGAACCTGTTTAACACCTGTTTAGCCTGGTAAGCACTATCTGCATGAGATACCTGTTTAGGCTTACTTGGAAAATCTAGGTTCTTATATGCGGGGTTTTACTGTATTTAATTTAATATTTTATGGTTGAAATGTTGTGTATAAATTTCCTCGTATAGGATTAGCAAGTCGTAAGCAATTATCATATTTGAATGTTTACAGTACCAAAGCTCTTTAAAAAACCTATGCCAATTGTTTGAACTCGACTAATTCTCAAATTCTCGAAAATAAAAGTCGGTTAGCTTAATGCTTGGTTAATAACAAACGTCAAACCAAATTTGGCAACAGATTGTTTATAAATTTAATGGGAATACTTTTCCATAAATCTTTTCTGGATCAATAGAAGTTTTATTTTCTGAAGTTCGGAAATGTACAGACTTACACAAAATACACAAATCCGTTAGCTTAATCCTAGGCATGATCGGATTTTGAGGGGAGGTGTGGGGAGGCGCCTCACCGTAGAATTTTTGCACCTCCCCTGAAAAGTCATACACCTCTTCTTGGGAAAGTTTCAATGATAGATCGTAGTGAAAATTTGACTTTTTTGGTTGCTTAGGGACTACACTTCGTAAGAAAGTTTGTTCTGTAAAATTGAAACATTGAAAGCCATTCATCTCTGTGTCAAGTACCCTTTTAATGCAATGTTTTGAAAGAAACTTTGTAGTAATTGTAATGAAGGGCAAAATTGGATGAGTTGTGCAGTCATAATTCATTAATGCACTGATACATATGTACACTACATGCATACGTCACGTCGTTGACATTGGCGCGTTCTAATTAAGCCCTAACTTTCCATGGGGGTCGTGAGCTAGACTGCTGCACCTCCCCTAAATTGTTTCCACCTCACCCACTATTTCCTCCAAAATCCGGCCTTCATCCTAGGTTAACGAAAACTTCAAATTACACTTCATGCAAATATTTTTCCACAATTTTTGTCTGAATTAATAGAAGTTTTATTCTCCAAAGTTTTGAAATAATCAGAAGTGCAGATGTACCCAAACCGAAACATCGTGTTAAATTTCAACCAAGGGTTAACGCTAATCCAGCTTTGAACAACCGGCCCCATGCAGGTTAAATTTTAATCCAGGGTGGGTTAGAGTTAGGGGCCGGGTCATTATTTGTAGCGGGGGTAGAAGTGTGGCACCGAAGAAACAAGGGTTGGCTAAACAACATTTTACGTGTTTAAAAGGTTAGGTCAATGCAGCGGCGAAGCCAGCTCGATAATTGGGGGGGGGGGTCCATATTCATATATTCGTGTTCTGCATTATTAATTTCTTTTGAAATCAATTGTTTTTATGTCTGTGAACATGAATATATGAATATGCCCCCCCCCCCCAATTATCCGAGCTGGTTACGCCGCTGGGTAAATGAATTGTTAACAAAACAACTCAAGGGTTGGGTAATAAAAAATTATTGTCATTCCCAAAGCACGACTCACTCAAGTATTGAAGACTGAAATGCAATGTCAATAGTCATCACATACAATATCTAAATCAATCAATCAACCAGAGTCACAATCTTGATCATTTTCCTTTTTGTCAGGAGGCAAATATATTTTCTAAAAGAAAGTACATGTGCAGACAGCATGAAACTTTAGACTGCAGAAAATTGCAAGTCAAGCATTTATCAAACTCGTGTCACAGAAGTGGTAAAGGTATCCTTTAGGGTAACTTTTTAATAGTTGTATCAGGAAAAATATTTCTCTTATGTCGCCCCTCCGTCATAAATAATGACCGGTCCCTGATGTGCTTAGAACAACTAGCCTTTGGACGACAAGCAGACTAACCTTCCTATTTGACACCGTGTGTTACAGGGCCTGCTATTCCTCAGGTAATGAAATCAACTGGTCAAAACAATATTGGCGCAGCTCTCGCACAAGGCAAAGTCATGCTTGCTGGTAGCAAACGATCAGCGCCTAAAGTACTTCTAGCATTATTGGATAGCAAGGCGACGGACGACGTGAGTAAACCAGCAAAAGAATTAAGAGATTCTGGTGTCGGTACTGTTGCTGTTGGCGGCAGTGATGCGGATCGAGCCGAGTTAAATATTATAACTGGCAAGCCTGAGAATGTGGTGTCAGCTTCAAGTTTTGCTGAGCTGCCCTCAGTTTTGAAATCTGTCGTTGAAAAGATTAATAATAGTAAGTAATTGTTTTGTTTCTGTTTAACACAGTTTTTAATTCGTAAGCCTGAATGCCCAAGTCCTAGGACTGGATCAGAATTAATTCAGTCCTTGGACTAGATCAAAATTAATTCACCTAGCCTCATTTTAATTAGTGATATATTCGTATGAGATGTCATTTCAAATCATCCAATTCAGACTTGAAATCTAGTCCAATCCTCATAGTCGGACTTGAAATATTACGTATTGCCATGTACTGTGCTGTGCTGTGCTGCGCTGCGCTGTACTTTAATTAATCATGTATTTTTCAGTTATTGGGCAACCAGTTGGAAAGATCCCTCCGTCCAGGCCAGAACCATCAAGGCCTCAACCTACTGGACCTGAGCCAACACCACCAAGTTCTCAACCTGCTGAACCTGGTAGACTCGCTGAAGGTAATTTAGTGCCGATGCTCAAGTCCCCTTGTAGTGACACAAAACTGTGATCTCTAGGAACATTTTGTCACTAAGTTGGCTTAAAACCATGTTAATGAACTGAAAAAATTGGGAGCTTAGAATCTCAATGTTCCTATGCTTGTCTCAGCCTAAGTGTAGACATAGAAAGAGAAAAAAATCTCCGAACAAATTACCAGATGGAATAGACAGACTGATAATCCTTTTTGAGTTGTGTCTGAGAGAATACAGGAGTGACTTAATTCTACTTTCTATCAGTTTTGAAATAACATCAAGTAATTCAGTGTTTTAACCTCTAGCAGAAGCTGGTACTTTTTCCTCAAGCCACTGGATGTAGCTTCGAAATCACAGAAGAAACTAAGTACTACTGAATTCAGTACCCTAAAGTATAAATTCAGTGCTAAGTACTATTTCAGTTTACCCGGCTTTTTATGTGTGTTATTTTGAAACATGCTAAAGCAACTTCTGAGCTTATGCACTATTTTACAGGGAAAGCAGATATCGTATTTCTATTGGATAGCTCAACCCAACTTGGCCCAAAGAACTTCAAGCAAGAGCTGCTGCTATTTGATACAGTTGCACAGTCGTTTCCGGTTAAAAAAGATGGAGTTAACTTTGCTAGTGTAGTGTACTCTGACAGAATCAAAGTTCCATTTCAACTCAACACCCACGCAGACAAACCAACTTTGTCAATAGCTATTCAAGCTATTCCGTTTGTTGGTGGCGGATCGAGAGTTGGAGATGCCATTGCTTCTGTGAAGAGCGGTATCCTTGACAAGAGTGGACGACCTGGGGTGGCTAAAGTTGTGGCTGTTCTTATGAATGAGAAATCTGAGGATGATATGGTTGAACCAGCGACTGCACTTAAAGCAGAAGGAGTTAAATTGATTATGGTCGGTATTGGGAAAGATGTGGATGCATCTTCGCTTGGTTCCCTTGCATCTTCGCCTGATTCTGTCCTCCTGGTAAATAAGTTGGATGAATTACCTGCCCAAGCCGCACCCCTTGTTGTCAAAATTAATAATGGTAAGTAATTTTAAAGAAACCCTGTTGTATTTGCGTAGTGCGTGGGTATGCATGGTCCAAAGGACCGATATAAAGCCAATGGACGACTTGCGCTTTAGACTAAATTTTACTCTAAGTAAGAACAACGAAGTCTATCACCACAGCTGGAAAGATCGTCTTGGAATTAGTAATATTACAAAGTTTGGTTGCGAAATGTTGTAAAATATGGAAAATATAGGTCTTCAAAGTTGGCAAATTTGTATACTTTTGTATTACGTGCGTGAATTGGTAACTAAATTAGTTACCAATTTCCGCACGTAATAGAAATGTATACAAATTTGCCAACTTCGCAGGGCTATATTTTCCGTATTTTACAACATTTCGCAACCAAACTTTGCAGTTTTTCTAATTTTGATAACTTCTTTCAGAATTTATCCTTTGTTATTCCCAGATTAAAAATTTTTCTGAAGCGTAAGTCGTCCATTCAAAAAAGGTTGTCCTTTGCAAATCTTAACTCTAAATCGTAAACTCTAAGCGCGTCAAGCTTAATGGGAGCACAGGTTTCAAGCTTAGCAGTTGACTATTGCAGCTATTTGTGAATGAATTGTTCTCGTAAACAGATATTTACCATGTCTCTAAGAAACGGGCCCCATATATGATTTCTGAACTGATTAAACGATGTTCCCATTATGCTTTGCTCCCATTATGCTCCAATCTCTTTCCGCTGTGGCTGGCTGAAATATCAAATTTGAAGTATGCTACATCGTTGAGCAACCAACCAATTTGAAACAACTTATGTAAATATTTACTGAAATCGTGTGCATGACCTATCAAAATTTAAGTTAGCCACTTTTGAATACTATTAATGTCGTTTGATTGAAATACTGTTCTAGTTTTCCCGCTTTATCAAATCAAACAGGGGAATTTTTTCCATCTACAAAAACCCTTCAACTCAAAATATTGTTGAACCCTTCTTATTGGCCTGTCTTGCCCGAAATAGTCAAGCTCTCCAAACCCTCCTCGCTGCTGTGTCCTCTGCTGCCAACTGTCTCTCCCTCCAGTTCCGACCCGATAAATGTGCCAGCTTATCCATGGCCAAAACCACTCCACAAATTCAGCTAAACCAGTTCCAGATACAGACCAAGTCCATCCCTGCATTGCAACGCGAAGACCATTACCAATACCTCGGAGTCCCCATCGGCCTTGTTCCTAACATATCCAACCTCCAGAACCTTGTGGATGATCTGACCACCAAACTAGATAAGATTGAACACTCCCTCGTCGCCCCATGGCAGAAATTGGACGCAATCAGAACTTTCATCCAGCCCTGTCTCACCTATGCCCTCCGCTCCACCGACCCAACGACCAAATCCCTCCAATCCCACCGCTCCCAATTCACGAAGACCGTCAAATCCATATGCGCTCTTCCTTCCCGTGCAACGCCACACTACATCGTCGCGTCAAAACAAGCTGGTGGCCTCGCCTTTATTGACCGAGAGAACCATGTCCAGACCATCGTTCAAGCCATGAAGATCTTAAATTCCCAAGACCCGACTGTGTCAGCTGTTACCAAGCATGAACTCAGACAAACCGTCCGTTTCGCTGCCCAGTTTGATCCTTCTTCCTCCCTAGTGTCCTGTTTCCTCTCCAATACCCCTGACCAGTAATTACTACTACTGACTTTTTCGTGTAGATTGTAAAAATGATTGTATCTTTGTAGACATTGGAGAGGACATTGGAAAACCATTGCCTGGTCCAGTTGGCCCAAGTGGTGAAATAATTGGTGGGTTCATTGATAGCATAAATTAAAACTATGTATCATTTTCTAAGTTGGTTTTTGAAACCAAACAAATTTCAGTGGGAAATCGCCAGTACGTTTTAAAACTGCCTGTGGTATAGCGCTGGTAGCTGTTTATATTACTGAAACGACAAGACCCTAGCTAAGCTAGGATGAAGAATCACTAACCAGTCTGTCTATCTAGAGTCTAACCCTAAAATCGTCTGGTGTAAAGGTCAAGACACACCGGACGCGATTCGACAACGCGACGGGATTTTTTAGTTTTTGAAAGTTAATAAAACAGCCAATGAGAGCAAATTTCGAAAGATATGTAGAGCAAATAACTCAAAATGTTATACCGCTTCTAAATATTTGGAAAATTTAAACTAGAATCAAAGTTATCGGTGAGAGAAAATCGAAAAAGCGTTGTCGAATCGCTGGTCCTTTAGAAATAGTAAAATAATAAAGTGGGGCGCTTAAGGGCGCAATAGTCGCAATACAACTTAACGGATTCACCAGACACATGGGCATGTAGTCTGACTTTAGCGCCAGCACTTTCCCCTTGAGGCGTAAAATAATCCGGTGTTAGACAGAGAGGAAAAATAAAGTAGAGCGAGTAAGGGCGCAATGCAACTCAGTGGGTTCATACTCTTTATTCACATTTATTAGTGCCTCTTGATTTGGCATTTCTCGTGGACGGCGCAACGACTGTGGAACCTAAGAACTTCAAAATCATGCTCTTGCTTATCAAGTCGATTTATCACGTCCTTCCAGTGTCCAGTGACGGAGTGCACGTTGGCATGGTTACCTTCAGTGACGATGCTAGCATGGTATTCAACTTTCTGCAACATAAGACTGTCAAGTCTTTAGATATAGCTGTTGATCAACTAACACAACCCGATGGCACTAGAAATAACGTTGGTCGTGGATTGGCAACAACGCTCTCCCAACTCTTTGGTACGAGTGGACGCAAAAAAACTCCACGACTCAAGAAAGCAGTGGTGACATTCTTGGTCGGCAATTGTGATGATGATCCTACAGTATATTCAAAGAAAATGAAATCGGAAGATATTGTTTCAATCGTCATTGCTATAAATAGTAACATGGCACAAGCCAGCCTGATTGCCAGCTCACTAAATCACGTGTTACTCATCAACAATCCGACCGAATTGTTCGATAATGTGGATAAAATAATTGGGATGATTAATAAAGGTAAAGACCTTGTTTAAGTTTTTGTGCATTGGTGGGCTGTCCCTTTTTTCCAAATTGCACTCGAAGCCATGGTGCTACCTATACCAATACATGCAATGAAAACGTTTAGCATCATTTGTCAATAAATTTGACAGTTCAACAGATGGTGTGTGACTAAAATGTTCACTATATATATTGTCCATATTGTTGGTGGCTGTAAGCATTTAATAAGAACATTTAGCATACTTTTCTTGCTCCTTTTGGCCACCATGTATGGCGCCATTAAGAACCCTTAACGGAAACCTACTTAAAAATCATATAATTTCATTAACTACCACGGTAGTCATGTGGCTACGTAAAATTCTTAAATTTGTTTATATGTTTCTTCTAGCTTTGTTTAAAAACGTTATTAAAATATAATGTAAAAGACTAAATAAAAACTAAGTGTCCATCGTCAGGGTTAAAAAGAATTCAGTAACTACACATTGCATGACTTTTTTTCAGATATTCCTGGTGGAGTCATTCCTGAGGCTCCAATAGATCAACCCACTGGAATTGGCGGTCCAGGAGAACCTGGCGGTCCCAATGGACCTGGTGGTCCGAAAGGTCCAGGTGGACTTGGTGGACCAGGTGGACCTGGCGGATCAACTCCCCCTGGTGGACCTGGCGAACCTGGTGGCCCAGAAGGACCTGGAGGTCCCGAAGGTCCTGGTGGACCAGGGATGCCTGGAGGTATAGGCGGACCTGGTGGTCCAAGAGGGCCTGGTGGTCCTGGTGGACCTGGTGGCCCTTGTGGACCTGGTGGTCCAGGTGGTCCAGGTGGACCTGATGGTCCTACATGTAAGCCTGGTGAACCAGGAGGACCATCTGGCCCTGGAGGTCCTGGCGGACTAGGTGGACCAGGTGGTCCTGAGGGACCTGGTGGACCAGATGATCCAGAGAAATCTGAGGAGAGACCACCTGCTCCAGGTGAGCCTGGTGGATCCAATGGTCCGGGTGGTCCGGGCGGCCCTGGTGGGCCAGGTGGAATCGGAGGGCCAGTAACTGAAGTTGTATCACCTGGAACAACTGGTAAACCGGGTGGTCCAAATGAACCTAGTGTACCAGAAAAACCAATTGAACCTGGCGAACCAGTCCCTACAAAACCAGGTGGATTAGAGCGACCAGGAGAACTGGGTGGGATCGGAGTACCTGCTGGAGGAATTCCATCGGGTGCGCTGCCTGGAGGACCAGCAGGTGGACCAACACCTCCTGGTGGACTTGGTGGACCTGAAGGACCAGGGGGTCCAGGTGGCCTAGGCAGACCCAACGAACTTAACAGAATTGGGGCAGATATTGGTTTCATCATTGATGGATCTTCTTTGGTTGGCGAAGCTAACTTTAAAATCTTACTGGATTTCGTCAATTTTGTTTCAAAGCAATTCGTTGTACCTGACCTGGGAAATAACATCGCACTGATAGTACTGGATGACAAGGGCGCAAGTTTGGTGTTCGACTTAACCCTGTTCAAAAATGTTGAACATTTGGAAAGACTTTTAGCTATGATTCGGTTTCCACCAATCAGTGACCGTAATCCTCAGTCACTCCATCACGCTCTCGTCTTGGCACATGAAATTTTGTTTGGCGCTTCTGCTCGTCCGAAGTCTTCCAAATATCTGATCACAGTTACAGCTGGCAACACGGCTCCTAACATGCGAGAGCTTTCCTCTGGTTTACGAAACGAGGGAGTCGAGATGTTTGTGGTAGATCTCTCGCCAACTCCTAATCCTGGTCTGTTGCAACTTGTATCAAAACCTGACGCAAACCATGTGTTCGAGGCAGATATGTCCAATCCGATTAGACTTGGTCAACGTTTAGTTACTGTGGCTTCTACGATTATACCAGTGATTAAAGGTATGAGAATAGAATTGTTATATTTTCAGTTCAGTTTTTAATATACATAAATACTCAATCGAGACAAACTCGGAACGCATCTATAATGACCTACGATTTTATGTTGAAACAGTGCACAAATCTTTTGACGTTTTGCTTATTACCGTTTTAATATTAGTACCAGGGCTCAAAATATCTGCCGGTGACCGGCCAAATTTTTAGTATGACCGGTTAAATTTGTATGACACTGGTCATAGTGACCGACCACATTTCGGCTCTGGGAACCAGGTTGATTTTTGCCCTGTTGTAGGTCCGTTAAATATTATGCGAGGATTTTTTTCGTATTAAACTTTTCATTCCAATTTAACAAAACACGAATTTAACCAAACATGATGAAGTTTATATTTAAAACTTTAATTGTGTTATAATTATACTGCGTGCATCTCGGCATCAACGGAATCGACAGGCACAATTGAAGTTAAGAGCGCAGCGAGCTGAAATTTGATCGTTGCTTAATTCATTGGAGTGACCAATGCGTTGCAGGGAGGCGAGGTGGATTTGACCGGTCACAATTGGAACTGACCAGTCACTATGACCGCATAACATGAAACGTTATTTTGAGCCCATCAATTTTTTATTATTGTTGTAATAGACAATTCCGGCTATCGACTAATTTTTTATCTAAACAAGAAAGACGAAATATATCATTGTAGCTCAAAAGAGCCTCCTAACATTAGTAAAATTGCAGGATGTGGTTGCGAAATGTTGTGAAATACGGAAAATATAGCCCTGTGAAATTAGCAAATTTTGAGTATTTTAGTATTGCGCGCGGTAAAAATAACCATTTTTGAGCCGAAAGTGGTTATTTAATACTAAAATATTCAAAATTTGCTTTAGTATTTAATACTAAAATACTCAAAATTTTCAAAATTTACAATTCAATTTTACTAATTTTAGGATGCTCTTTTGAGCTATAATGATATATTTCGTCTTTTCTAGATAAAAAATTAGACGATAGCTGGAAATGTCTAGTGATGTTGTTATATTTGTACTTGTATTCATATCCAATAAATATATGGTATACACAATGTTTATCCTTTCCCAGTGATAACTAGAAACTGTAAGAACCTCCTGTACTGCGTCACCAACACCACAGTAGATGGTGGTTAGAGCAAATATGGCCTCCGTTAAAGGGGTATGGCAATATGAATTAAGTTTGTCTTATTCGAAAGAACATTTAAAATGATATATAAACTTCCTTTACAATTATTCCCTATCTTGCTTGGTTTTCGAAATAAGTCTACTTTTTTTAACAAAAGCAGAGTGCATTCCGCCATCTTGGATATGCATTCGATATGCATACGTCACAAGTAGGGTAGAAGCGAAACTTTCATCTTGCATACCACATGTCATTTTCAATATGAAACTCAATTTTCCGAACTCTTTTTAGTATTTAATTAACTCACAACATTTTAGGAAACTTTTCGAAAAATTTGGTCCCATATGAAGAAGTTTTAACAAGTTT
>CACRXK020003116.1:0-38203 GCA_902702795.2 Paramuricea clavata | reverse complement strand
CTGTTTGTTGTTGTTAATAACCTCTGGTAATCTAATTAACAAAACTTGCTTTGATTGGCTACTATTTACCGGATATTCAATTATCTCAAAGGGGGCGTATTGAAAAAATATCAATAAAAGTCGCAGGCTCTATATAAAAGAGCCTGTGAGCAGGCTAAAATTCACCCGAAACCTATAGTTGCTGGCACAGGTGCCCCAGCAACTAATTATTTCCCAAGATACTGTCGACTTCGCAACCCGGTCGCGCAGAAGTTTTGATACGATTAAAGCTTTTAAATTTTAGTTTTTTGGAAAAGAAACATCCTCCCATGGTTTACAAAATTTGAGTTCGAGTACTCTTTTTCATTATTCTACATTATGGGTACTTGAGGAATGGCTATATATAAATTATAAAAAAAAACTTAATTGATACCACGAGCTGTTTAATTGCGAAATTGAGAGCAGTTATTCCAGAAAAAATACAATTCTATTAATTAAAAGTAAGAGGTTCTGAAGAGAGAGGTTTTACACAGATTTGGAAGAAGGAAACCACCAGAACTGGGATGGGTTGAATGATAGAGAGAATGGTCGAGGAACCTGCGTGCAGTCCCAGACCCCCAAAGGAAGGACTCCCTACTTCTTTTGGGAATCTGGGACTGCAAGCAGGCTACAATCTTGGACATAACTGGTTGAGACTATTTTCCCCCCTATAGAAAATTCGCGTATTTTTATGATAAACTCCATGTTGAATCATGTTGCCATTCTTAAACCCCCGCTCCCCCAACTCAATGTTGAGCTTGTATCATGGTATATTACCAAAAGTTGTTTCGGCGTTGTTCACAACATTGTACTGGGGGGGAGGGGGAGACCAAGTTTGTTTTGTCAATGTTCAATAACTTTGTAATATTAGCTGGAGTGTTCTCAAGGGTTTTGTCCAAGATTGTAGTACATGCCGGATTTGCACTATATTTTTTATTTCATGCCGGCCGTTACGAGATAGGTTAGATACAGTTTTTTCAAACGATCAGGATACGGCTATTTATAGCCTTAATGTTTTTTTTTTTATTCAGGAATACGACTACATTCGGAAATGGCGACATCTGATTGGTCCACGAAAAATCATGCCGAAATGACTAATAATAGTTTGACATTTCAGCAGAAAAAGGTGCAGGCTTGGTTACTCTTGCCTTGCGCGCGAGCAGTTTTGACATTAATTAAATTAAACACGGCACGTTTTTTCAGGCGAGATCGGAAACATCCGCGGTTTTCGTAATAGAACTGCAGAAGGTCGTTGAAGTCGAACCAGAGACAAATACATCCAGTAGGCGGTAAGCGTTCATGTCAGCGAGGTGGAAACATTACCGACGAAGAAACCCAAGCATTTTGATAGCCTAAGCGACCACGCAACCTCGTGGCGACCACGTTGAGGATATGTGAGGACCATTTAGGCTAATTACAGGGAAGGATACGTAAATCATATTTTATGCTACTCCTTCGACCACCACCCGTTGACGTCTTTCGTATGTTCTTCCAGTTTTAAAAGAATTCGATGAGGAACGTAATCAAAGGTTTTCAAAAATTCAAAATATATTGGCTGCACATTGATGAAGATCGCAGACCAGCAAAGTAAAACGAAAATAACGGTTGGACATCGGACATTTACAATTTTCCCCAAACGTGCCAAATTGGTCGGATATTTTGTCCGTACAAAAAATAGCAATCAGTTTTCATAAAAGAATTGCGCGATCTGGTGATGACCATGAGTAAAGGCCCATACAGACCGGACGCGTTTGGCAACGCGACGCGAATTTTCAGTTTTCAATGACATTTAACTTTAATATTTCTCTATGTTTTTCTAATATTCGGAACTACTTAAGCAATTTTAGCTATTTGGTCTGCATATCTTGTAAAATTTTTATCCGTTGACGGTTTTATTTGTTTTTAAAAACTGAAAATTCGCGTCGCGTTTTCGAATCGCGTCCGGTGTGTCTGGACCTTAAAAAGAGACAAAATTTCGCCATGCTTGTTATGTGTATTTCTATTTATAACAAAAAATCACTCCGTGAAAGAAAGTATATTGGAGACGATACAGAAAACGCAGAGTACATGTATACGTAGCACCATGCACTTATTGGTTTTCCATCACCGAGTGGACATCTCTTGCAATTTCTGAATCGTAAGGGTCTAAAAATGAGAAGAAATATTCATGAAATAAAATCAAAATTCTCCGTTATATATTTTTAAAGCTGTTTATTGACTGGTGTGGTTTTTGGATCAGATCATGCATTATAAATTTGGTTTGGTTTGGTTTCCCTCTACTGTTTTATCGTTCTCTGATTTTTCTCCCGGAAAAGTTCCATTCAGCATTGATGAAAACAAAAATGGAAGTTCGTATCACAATCAAAAACGCACCATGCAGAGGCACGTCTATAGTGAGCTTAAGCAAGCGACGTTTTTGTCAACACGATCGTCAGATTGTCGATGGGACTGGATTAAAAACTGTGTTTGTATCAGAAACAAACTGTGTTTGTGGTAATCTTCAACACATATGATAAAACATAAGCTTTTTCAAGTTTTTTGCTTACTTACACAAGCGCTATGATGCAAAATGCAGGCAAAATTGGTTACACCAATTCTCGGCCGTGTTGACAAAAACGTCGCTTGCTTATAAGCTCACGACTACTACGGTCTGGTACAGTACTTCTTTGTTTTCAGTCACGTACCACGTAGATACGCGGAACTATCTGTGTACTTATTTTTGCTGGTGCCATACGACCTTTTCAAGCCCAAAATATTCAGTACCGTAATCACAGAATAAGAAGGTACAACAGAAGTGTAACTCAAGCAAGTATTTGTCCGCGTTTTTACAAGCGATTCGTCATCAATCACGCCATCCTGGCTAGTGCAACCGGCACTTTGCACCTACCAAAACCTGATAAAAACTTCCGGTTGTACTAGGATGGCGTGAGCGAGTTAAAATTTTCATGGACGTAAAACAATAAGGGAACCGACTCGAGTTACACTTCTGCTGTACCTTCTTATTCTTGTGCCGTAATTAAGGCCCATTTCCACTCAAGGAAATTTTCCATGGACAGAAAATTTTCAGAAAATATCATTTTCAGAAAATATCAATTATCAAATTTTCAACTTCAAAATTTTTTTCCGACGGAAAATTTGTTTATTTGTGTCGGCCAATCACATTTTACAAAATTTTCCTGAGTGGAAATGGGCCTTTAGAGCTGTGTGGTTAACAAAAATATTCGTTCTATCCGGTATTCCTTTTCGTCTGTAAGTTCGGGATCATAACCCATGGCAGTTATTTAAAATAGCATGTCTTCGCGCTGGTGGTGCACTTGTTGAACCGCCAACGTGCTGTTTTCCGCGTGCTACTGGGCACCGCATTCCAGTACTAATGTCTGGTTCAGTTCTGATGGTTGGGTAATATATGGATGTTCTGCCACCGAGACAACAAAACATCTTGAGCACATCATGCTTACCATTAAGGAAGTCGTCAAAGTCTATTGTTGTATCAAATCCAAGAAGTGTTTCCAAAGCAACCATGGAACTGGGAAGACATGGAAGCCGTTGTTTCTAAATGGTAAAATACTTTTATATTTTGTATAATATTGTAATGCAGTTATCAAAGGGTGGATGACTTGTCTCCAGGGAGTGGTTGTCCCACGGATATGTGAACAGGACCATCTTATCCACGTTTTTGTTGTGTGGCTATACAAAACTGTGCTAGCAAATGTCCGGCAGCAGCACCGCTGCCAGGAAATTTTAATTGAATATCTTCACAGGAAATTTTCTTACATCCAGCAGGAAATTTTTGTCATCTTATATATATATTGAAATTAAGTTTGTTCAAATGTTGTTTTAAAATATTCCAGATCTGTTTTTGAAATGAAATTATCATCATGTCATGCGTGGAGATAGCCTGCATGGCAGGCGGTCCCTAAAATCGGGCAAGCCTGGGAAAGACCGCCTGCTGGGTTTGGCAGTGTAATCGAATTCCCCATCCACCAGTGGACGGGAATTGACCATTTGCGTAATAGACAAAATTTTGATCTAAACAAGTCTGGACAAAAATTTTATCACAGCTTGAAAGAGCATCACAGAATTAGTAATATTCCAAAGTTTCGTAGCGAAATGTAGTAAAATGCGGATAATATAGCCTTGCGAAGTTTGCAATTTTCAGTCATTTTAGATTACAAACGGAAAATTGACAGCCTCAAAGCGTATCGGGCTGTCAATTTCCCCTTTGTAATCTAAAATGACTGAAAATTGCAAACTTCGCAAGGCTATATTATCCGCATTTTACAACATTTTGCAACGAAACTTTGGAATATTACTAATTTTGTGATGCTCTTTCAAGCTGTGATGAAATTTTTGTCTAGATCAAAATTTAGTCTATTACGCAAATGGTCAATTGATGATTGGCTGCGAGTTCTGAGCCGCTGTCACTCAAAAGTGAATACGCTTATACACAAATGAATGCGTTCGCTTAGCTGTTGTAAAACTGAACGCTTCTCGAAAGTTGAAACGCGAACTGATTGTCAAACGCGAGCAAGAGATAGCAGTTAAAGATTTACTCCTTGGATAGAATGTTTTGGCCGTTCTACTTACAGGTTATGGGAAAAGCTTGATTTTTACATTGTTCTTGTTGGCGCGAGAAAATATAACGAGAATTAATACAGACGGCCGTATAGCCTTTCTTGCAACGGGTTTTATAACAGGACTACTACGCGGCGCGCGCCTAGGCCTATTAGCCGCTTCACTTTCTGAACTTTTTAAGGCTTTCTTTACCACACGGCTTCGTTAGGGAGACGAGACAGTTTATATTGGCAACTGAGGCTTTTAATATACAACGGTCTATTTGTTCGATACGTACACAGGCAACGCGTTTATGTCTCGTTTGATTAATATGGCAATCAGTTCGCTTGCGTTTCGGATCTTTCGCCCACACGGTTTACAAACTCGGTCGGATAGTTCCGAGGTAGAACTAACTTCGATTCCTAAATGAACTGGACACAATTCGGCTTATTTCAGCCAAGGTTTTGCCACTGTCGTGATCGTTTCTTTTGCTTGCCTTAAATAAATAATTTCTCCGACGATATATAAGATATTTTCTCTATTGCCCCGTATTTTAGTTTCAAAGCACACTTAATACACAAACGACAGTGGTCATTTACATTTTCCGCGCTTGCTTTTCTACCTCTTGTCGTTATTCAGAGGTCGTGATTGAAACTTTCAATGGCGTTTCTTTCGAGATATTTTATATTTCTAATTTTGCGACCAAACAATAAAATAGTTTGACAGTTTGATTATTAATATATTTAGTGTTTGCTGATTGGCTAATTGGACCCGGACAAAAAAGTGGGCGGTTATCAAATTACACTGCCAAACCCAGCAGGCGGTATTTTAGACCGCCTGCCATGCAGGCTAGCGTGGAGATTGATGGTGGTAGTACAGCACAATATCAGAAACTTATAGCTATGCAGAAAGTCTCTCCAATTTGGTATACACAGGATATTTTTTATTTTTGGATTTTGCTGCCAGGAAGAACTGATACAAAAGAAACACAGCACTATTTCTGTAGTCTCCCTTTACAACTTATTGAGAGGAGACTTAAGACTTTTTCTCAAACTATACACTTATATGGCCATGGAGAGTTCATTACGTGTAGTTGTAAATTTGGTATATTAAGATACTGGAATAAGTTATGCGGAAGCTGTTAAGCGCGTTTATCTGAAGTTCACTCCTGCAAGTTCTGCAACCCTTGCCAAAAAGGGGACTACTAGTAGGGATTTTCAGAAATGTTATATTTCAATAACGTTGTGAGAGGCAGCCATAATACAAAATTTCGTTTATATAAAACCCAAATGGAATTATCATATGGAACTGCAAAATAATACCTGCGAAGCTAGTGATCTTTCCAACTGCAGCTTGAGTGGAGCATGTAGACCTTGTATATCACGTAACATCATCATGTCCCTTTTGTCTTGGACTTGAAGATACTATCAAAACAGGAATGGGAAAAATATTTACTTTCTGGGACCGCAAGAGAACATTGAAAATTTTCTGCAACTGTTTACTGCAACCGTGTGACACTAACAAGTTGTCAAACTGGATGTCATGCTATATTTTACAGAAAAAAAATATTTCAGTGCACTGAGAATCTTAAAATGTAACATAAAACTAATTTAGGGATAACATGCATCAAGGGTTTGATGAAAGGTAAATACAGATGCATGCCAAAAAAGCTAGGGCACTATACTAGGGGGCACTATACTAGGGGGCACTATCAGGAGGATCCATGCACCCCAAGATATTTTGAAAATCAGGTGTCCCAGATTGGCTAAAAATGCATTTGCCATACATTTGTTATATCATTCTATAGTCCAATACATTTATACACTATCGCACTATTAAGATGGATCCACTTAAAATTGCATTTATGAGGTCATGATGTGAATTTTCCTCTGAATTTCTCCTTTTATCTAAATTATAAAATTATTACAATTTTTTCTTTCTTGGGAAAATCAAAAAATTAAAAACAATGTCCCATGGTCCGATACTTTTTCCACTACTGCTATCAAATATTAAATAATTCATTCCATGTATATTATTATGATTATGGTTTTATTCATGAATAGTTCATCGATCTTATGTCTCACAATTTTGCAATTTTGCAAACTGCTTTAATCACTGTTTGGAAGAATGTTACTGGCTGAGAAAAACGTGAGAAAAACGGATTTTTTCTGAAAGTTTATTCTGTTATAGTGATTTTGTGCTTAACTGGTTGAGTTTATACAATGAACCACTTATAGGTGCACTTGTGGAAAGTTCCTTGCATTGAGAAACTCGAAAAATTGGGACAAAGTTCTGTTATCAATGAAGGACCTGTGTAAGGTGTGTTGTGTTATTAAACAGAGATGCATGTAAACAATTATTGATCTTAATGTCAGATCAGTTTTTCA
This sequence comes from Paramuricea clavata, assembly GCA_902702795.2. Classification (NCBI taxonomy): domain Eukaryota; kingdom Metazoa; phylum Cnidaria; class Anthozoa; order Malacalcyonacea; family Plexauridae; genus Paramuricea; species Paramuricea clavata. The sequence continues at coordinate 31,244 of CACRXK020003116.1, read as the reverse complement.
TTCAGGTAATGGGTTCTTATATGCAATCTTGCTGCCTGATGTGTTAGAAACACAAATGATACATACATTTCTCTCTGAATACTCAAGAGGGTGTGAGCATGATAGATCATTCTGTACACTAGAAAATCTAAAAACAAACATATATACTGTAAATACCATACCACATTGGAGATAAATTAAATGTACTGTAGATTTGACAAACTTTGGTACGCTTTGGTATACACAAGATAATTTATTAAATGTGCTTTAAAAAAGTATTGAATTAACCCAATGAGTGGCAGCACTCTCCCCTTGGCGAGTAAAATCGCCTGGTATTAACAGTAGGGCATACCAGGGCATTGCCACACAAGGGTCAAATATACAAAACCCTCTGCATGGCACCCTAAGGTCTAACAAAGACGTTGGCCCTTTTTATATAATTTTAATAACATCACATTCTGTGTTGTTTATTTATATTATCGTTTCCTGAAACATCACATCCAAGTATCGTTGTGGATTTTATAACTTTTTATGCTTTTAACTACAGCAAAGTTCACACTTTTGTTTGGAAAGAGTTTCACAAACAGCATGTTTGTTTGTATTTCACATGAGTTTCACATGCACACAATATTTACAAGTAGTGCATGTACTGTATATACAAAAAATATACAGTAATCCTCAGGTTTAAAACATTCTCACTAACCAATTTTCTACACATACAGTTTACATGTATACTCTTACCCTTGTCTTAAAGTATCGGGCACAGGTCCATAGTGACCTTCCTTCACTTTGGTTTCACTAAGAGGTTTTTGTTTCGGTAGTAATGATGGAAGCTCTTTTCCCTGTAAAAAACAGGTTATATTTTTGTTGTGATTCAGTAAATTGCATAACTGTACTGTTTACTGCATGTTTAGGTTTATTAATGTTTAATTTTCTTGTTTATATTTTCAAGCTACACTACCTAACATCAGTACCGATATATCAAAATAAGCAAAGCTGTTTACCCTGATGAAGCATGTAATGTGAAAGGCACCATTAAGTGCAAGTTTTGAATTTGAACAGCTACATTAATTTCAAAAATTCTGACATTTTAACAAATATATAGTTAACCCACTTGACTTAGGGGCTGATTACATGGGGAGTTTTCAGCCTAGGTTGAATTTCACGCTGGTTAACTGAGCTGAAATTGTTTCACGATTACATGGCAAATTTCAGCTCGGGAATTGAGTTAAATGTCCGTCGATTACATGACGATTTTCAGCCCAGTCAACTGGGACGAAATTTTCAGGCCAGGTAGCTTCAACCGGGCTGAAGTTTCTGTCATGTAATCGCTTGCTGTGTTTTAATAGGATTTTATCCTTAGGCCTGGCTGAAATTTCAGCCCGGGAAACCGGGATCCATGTAATCAGCCCTTTGATCCTATCTAGCACAAGAGCCAGGGTGAGACCTTCAGGCCGTATTATTTAGTGCCTGCAAGCAAAATCATAATTTCAGAGCATAGCTGCAATTTTAGGTTTTGAGAGGTACTGGCCATAGTTAAAATTAAAATGTCAGGATTTTAACAAGATTTGTGCAGGCACAAATTCAAAAGGTGGCTGTGAGTGGCACTTGCATGCATGCTCATACACTTTAATGATCTGGAGATCTTATCTACGCAAATATCTGGCTCATCTCTCATGAGTCATGAACACACAATGTTTCATAATATGTAACTAAGGTGAGCTGGTTTAGGGTAAAAACCGAAAAACTGGGCCAACTGGCTGAAAAAAAAACAAATAATTTTTTTATTACTTATGTCAAAATATACTATACATGCAGTTAAATTAAACTTCACGCAACACCTTCAATAATTTCGTTTTAAAAACAATTGTATTAACTATAGGCTGTTGCGGTATATCGATAGACTGATAATTATCGTTTTTTTATAAATACTGACTATTCGATATTGAAATTTTCGATATATTGGAATATCGATATTTTTCGGAATTATTGTCTAATTGATATCACGTTTACGTTTGTATATTTAAACGTCATGCATGCAAGCTACTCATATCAAGCTTTTTCAAGTGCTGATAATAACCCCCAAAATGAAATAGAAAAGTCACATAGAGTGTGTTATTAAAAGAACTTCCAAACGTTTGTACTTCTTGAGGCATATTTACCAAGCTCTAATACAACCACATTTTGATTATTGTAATGTCGTGTGGGGAAATTGTGGGAAAACGTTATCTAACAAACTTCAAAAACTTCAAAACCGTGCAATGCGGGTGTTGACCTTTTCCAACTTTGACGCCGATGCCAATAGCTTATTGGAAAAGCTAGGGTGGGATGATCTAAACCAACAACGCCAATTTCAAAAAGCATTGATGGTTTTCAAATCTTTAAATAACCTTGCACCCGAATATCTATGTTCTAAATTTACTAATCGCAATAATGTAACTTCTTATATACTTTGAGACTTCGTGAACAAACTTGCTGCTCCTTTACCCCGCACCAATTATCTTAAAAATAGCTTTAGCTATAGTGGTGCAGTGTTATGGAACAGCTTACCTAGCAATATAAGACAAGCGGAATCTCTTACTGAATTTCGACAATTGTTGAAACATCATATTCGATAGACACGGCATTCATGGAAAACAGGTATAAATATTAATGTAACATAGGCGTGAAAAATTTTTTTAAACTTATTAATGTATAGATAACTTTTTTGTAAACCTGATGAAGCTACCGTGCTTAAATAAAGATTTGACTGACTGACTGACTGCTTAAACGTGCCCAGTGGCGTAACGCAACCGCTGGGGGCCCTCCGTCAATCGGCCACTTTGGGCCCCTTTGCAACACTAAAAATAGGCTCCAAAAATTTTTCTCGGAACAATTGTATCATTAGGGGTCCAAAATTTTTTCCGGACATATCCAATGAAATTGCAATTAATTCATTCTAGTATCTCGTCCTTTACCTCAGCCGCGACGTACTTAATCCGTCGCAGCTTCGGGAAATTTCTCGACGGATTTTGCCTTTTCCAGAGAATGGGTTTTTTTTATTCAATTCAATTCAATTAATTCAATTCCCCAGAAATGTGCTATCAAATTTTTTAAGGTCATTTTTGTTTGGGGCCCCTAAAGTTCGGGGGCCCCCCATCTCTGGACACCCTGACACCCTCCCGTTACGCCACTGAACGTGCCAAAGCTAGTACCTCGCATGTGGCGATATGATCTATTTCTATTGTTCATGTATTCGCAGTATCATCGAATATGCTGCCCCTGCTTTCCATTATGCGCTGCCAAGATGTCTAAGCGACGATCTTGAACGTATTCAAAAAAGAGCCCTTTTCATCATCTTAGGACCGGAAATATCCTACAGTGATGGCTTGGAGATTACAAAGCTCAGCCCCTTGTCTGATCGACGTCAAGCTCTCTGTCAGAAATTATTCAGGTCAATTATTAACGATCCAAACCACAAATTGTACAATCTTTTACCAACTTTTAACGTTAATGCTAGATACTTATTAAGACACAAGCGGCTTTTTGTTGAACCTCGCTATTCTACTAATAGATTTAGAAATTCTTTTATTCCTGCATCTGTGCATCAATTTAATATGTAGATTATGTAATTAGTTCATCCAATGTAATTCAGCTATTGCTGCAATATTGGTTTTTAATAAATTATTATTATTTAATTATTATATTATTATCGATCAATGTGCTAACTCTGTGGGAAAATCCATAATTAAGGTTAGAGCGAGAGCTAAAATGTGTTTTCTCACGTTGAGGTTGCAAGGTGTAATATGTCATTTCGCCGGTCAAAAAGTGAACTTTTAGAAAAAAAACAAAAACTATGTAACCTCATTGGACATTATTTATCTGGTGATATAGGACAATCTTTGTTTCGAATTTGCAGTTGAATAACATGTTTTGAAACAAATTTCCCGGCCAAAAATATAACACATGATTCTTCCTGAGTGCGGATAATCAATGCAAGTATGCATTTTCAATTCCCAAAACGGACATTTCTCTTGGTATATCGCGGTTGTTTGGCGTAATTTGAAAACAGAAAATTTTGCATCAAATTAAGCAACACAATCGCGAAAAATATAGATATATCGGTATTTTTTCCCAGTTTCTGTTTTTTTCAAATACCGCAACAGCCCAGTATTAATGGTAAAGTGATCCGCTTTTCTGCTTAGCTTCAATGCTTCACAATTTTGCACTAATATGTGGAAGTATTTGTTTCAATATTCAACCAGTTTTTTCTGTATTTTTCCCGGGTTTTTTTTTGCTAGAACAACATTGGTTGAATCGTTTTCCTCCGGTTTATTGATTAACCACCTCACCCTAGATGCAACAATATGTGGATCTCACTCAATTAGCCATTCTCACACTATGCTAGCCTGCGTGGCAGGTGGTTTTTCTACGGGCAGCGAAAATTAGGGAGGAAAAGGAAAACCGTCTGCCGCAAAACTAGGTGTTTTTGAATTGCCCGTCCGCTGGTGAACGGAAAAAAAGGATTGGTTAGTATTTTTAGGTAGTTGTCAATCAACGGTTAAATGTTAATCGTTAACCAAATGTTTTGACGTCTTGAAATTAGTTCACAGTCAGACCAGAAATGGAATACGATAATAAAAGATGCAAATTTATAGACACAAGCTCGAAAATAATACTCTAAATAGTGTTTCGAACAAGACTATTACGAAGAAGATACGTCCGAAGGGGCCGAAGTTATGATCGGCGAAAGGTATGGAGAAATTAGGAGAAATTTCTTCACAACTTCGACCTGGTTTAAGGCCACATAAAATAAACTCTTTCTCATCACTACACTTTGAAAATGTCGCAGAGGCGGGAGGTTAAGGTTTATATTTTATATTTATATAATTTATATATCTGACAGACCTGCCAACCCTTGGGTAGCAGAAATAGTGAGTTGCTATCTAAAAAGTCGTGAGATTGACTGAAAAATCGCGAGACTTAGAAATTTTCAGGTTTTCTCATTAATATGACCAGGGGCAGGGTTAACCTGTAACAACACTAGAAAATAATCAATAGATATTCAATCTTATGATAGTATGCATTTATATTTTGTTAACATAACCGTACGTAATGCAAGGCGTATTAAAAATAGGCTGTTTTTTCTTTATGGCTTCAGTAGCTTCCAGTGTCAAGTCTCACGAAATAATAGCATATGTCTCTTTTCCACAGGTGTTTGGAATCACTTGTGGTTTTAGCAGAGATTTTGCCGAAAATCGTGAGATTTGGGGATTTAATCGTGAGATCGTGACAAAGCATAAAAAATTGTGAGTCTCGCGATTAAATCGTGAGACTTGGTAGGATTATCAACAAATAAAAAATAATTCCGAACATTTAATATTTCTGTGATTTTCGAAGTGAAGTGCCACAAACCGAAATAAACATATTACATTACACATTTCTGTAATTTCCAACGTATTTCCACGACTGAATGACTGAACCCTTGAGGTTTGAACTAAATGCATAAAATGCAATGAAATTTCTTTCAGGATTCTGTTTGTTTGAAATTGGCAGTTTAAAATGGCACTAAAAACCCAATATAAAATATAAAAAACTTAACTGTCTTGAATTATTTTGTCAGGCGGTACATTTATATTGTATAACGAAATATAAGTCAAATTTAAAATACAGTCAGGGCCAGTCAGGCGGTGATGAGAATCAAGGAATTTATTTTATGTGGCCTATTAAATGACAATAGGATGGGAGTGGCTAATTTGAATATTTACTTAATTAATGACATTTATAAAAAGCTTTGATGCTGTCAGGGGTCTCTGATCGCCTCCCTAAAAACCGCCTGCCACACAGGCTAACACTATGCGACCTGGACTTGTCTACCACTTACATTGGTGTCAAGTAACGAAGTAAATGTACTTCGTTACTGTACTTAAGTACTATTTTTGAGAAGTCAGCATGTAACAAAGTAAACTTTTTCTGGAGTACTTTTACTTGGAACGAAGTTGTTTTAACAAGTAACGTTTTACTTCGTTATTTTCATTTTGTGGAGAAGTATTTCGTTACTTTCTCTAACTTTTATTTAATTTTACATGATTTATTTTAATTTTGGGAAGGTACTAGGACCTCTACATGCGTCTGGGATCTCTCGTTTGTGGCTTACTTATAAGCATTATTTATTTAATGGATTTCTTATATCTTCAACGGGGTCTGGAAAGTAGACCATGCCGTGAAATATTGCATATTTATAATGTGTGTACTGTTTTGTGTTTTTTTTTGTATCTCAATCCATCAATGAAGAAGTCCCCCCCCTACATGCCACAGACAATAGTACTTTTACTTTAAGTATTTTTGAAGGATACTTTGTACTTTTTACTTAAGTACGTTTTGCTTCCAGTACTTTTTACTCTTACTCAAGTCGTTTTATTGTCAATTACTTCTACTTTTACTCGAGTAAAAATTTTACAGTAATTTAGGCACCACTGGTGGCAAACCACACGAGGAAAGTAGAAGGCAACAAGAGAAGGAATGCAGGCCTCGAATTTGAGAAAAATAAAGGCAAGGCCAGTTTGTCCTTGAATGTTACTAACTTTTTCAGGGCATCAAGGCCAGTACACAGGACATCAAGATTCAAGGCCAAAATTTTATTCAGTTGCTATTTTGAAGTTTCAAATAACGTTTGAATTTCCATGAGACAAGAAAAATATACAGGACAGCAACAATATTAAAAAAAAAATGCCAAACAAAACTATGGATATTTTAATACATGATTCAACAGATAGACTGATGGAAAGGTACATTTAAATACTATTTTAAATTTATTGGCAATTTTACAAATCATACACTTGGTATTCTAAAGCCTAAGTACTGTAGTCTGGGGTTGAGGGCAGGCCACTACTGGCCGTGGATTTCACTATATTTCGAGGGCATAGCGGCCAACAAGCAGGGCATCGACGGCCAGTGGCCGCCGCTAAATTCGAGGCCTGGGAATGAATTTAGTAAAGTAGAAACACAGTATATATTTAATGAGTACCATTTACTTCAATCACCCAGTATGCATTCTATAATTTTTGTCAGCCACATTTCCCCCAGATGGGTGCTCCGCCATGTCATACTAGTAATTCATTGAACAAACTTTCCAGACCTTTTATGTTTTATACTTATTTTACTTGCCAACAATGGCAGTGAGCCATTGTTTAGCAAAAATTATCATCTTTTTACAAAACAAAAGCTTCCACTTATTATCTACCCAATTAGCTTTACTTCCTACTAAATGTTTCCAAACCTTCTGCTAAATGTTACTTGGCGGGAGTTTCCCAGCATTCCCTCCTGTCACAGATCTGTGGCAGGAGGTCCCCTGACTGGAAAGTTTGGATTGCGTGCTGGAAATTTAGATAATTTATTAAATAAATAGAAAGCATCAAAATTGCATGGCTGATATCTCTGCCATGTGACACAAACTTTCCACACTGGTCTTAAAGATGCGGTACAGTCCATATGTAAACAAAAGCTTTGTTTATATTTCGGTATAAAAAATATAGAATTTTATTTGACAACTATTTATATTTTCATGATTCCAGAGTATAAGAAATTATCAAGACACAACAATCAAGCTTTGCAAGAACATACAGTAGGATGAAATAAAGACCTAAATAAACTGTTTGTATAATAAAAAGAGGGCTCGTGCACAGATCAGACTGTACAAAAATGCACTATGGTTAATCACAACTGTAAAAAGTGTAAATAATTCCTTCACTGGGCTTCACATATTGTCATTCTGCAATGTTTTCCACCCACAAATGGTGTGAGAAAGGCTTATCGTGTTTACTGTTTACTTGGCCTCGTTTGAACATATGAAAAGGGGTTTTCACTTGTTTCCATCTAACAAACTGACATTACGTCATTTGATCAATTTCTAAAGTTGTTTCTTTTTGGATTTTTTTTATTAACTTGGTCAGGGTTAGTCAGTTAGAGGTTTATAGAGTAGGGGTAGGGTTTATTACATAGCCATTTAATTAACACCTCTTCCATCTTCCGAAAATGACGTCACGTCAGTTTGGTAGATGGAAACAAGTGATGACCATGAAAAGGTCTAGACTTGAATGTATTTATATAAATGGGCTAAATGACAATGCAAAAACGATTTTGGCAAATAACTGGATACTTTCTTTCACTGACGAACGTAATGGATATCAACACCACGCATACGTCCTATATTAACTCTGCAAAGGGTAAATATTAAGACACAACTTCGAAAGAGTGACTAAAATAACTTTAAAAAGCAATACTTACTTCTAAACTGTATCTTGCGGCCATCTTTTCACAATTGACAAAAATGAGCCCGCATCACTATAGCTCAGTGGCCCGCATGCGAGAACCGGATTAGTACTTCATCTTGCATGGATATTTTGGATCTTTGACCCTCTATTCAGTGTGACCAGACGTGGTAATTTCATTACTACCGTGGTAATTTTTCGTCATTTTTGGGCAATTGTGGTAATTGGAAATTTGTGGTAATTACTACGGTAATTTCAGAACAACCGTGGTAATTTTTCGTCAAATTTCGGCCGATTGTGGTAATTTGAAATTTCCTGACCTTAAATGTACAGATTTTGGTGAAAAACCCCTAAATGTTACAAATTTTGTGAAAAAAAACTGGTTTTGGCCTTGTTTTAGGCGAAATAAACCGGTTTTGGCCTTGTTTTAATTATAATTTTTCCGGAAAAATTTTTTTCACCCTAATTTACGAGGAACTTGTCCGGAAAAATTTTTGTCCGGAAAAATTTTTTTCGACCTCCCCCCCCCCGCTCGCCAACATTTTTGGGGAATTTTTCGAAAAAATATGGTAAAATTGGGAAAATATAGCACCGTGGTAATTTCAGACCGAAAATAGTAATTTTTGAAACCGGATGTGGTAATTTGGCCTGAAAAAACCTGGTCACACTGCTTCTATTAATTAAACCCGCCCAAATTATAATTTCACCGGGTAATGTATCGATCAATTCGAAACTTCACCATCCCCTCCCGGGCCGACCCCGGGAATTTGAACATTTTGAAATTTGACTGATCAAATTCTCCATCCCCTGTGCAAAAAATGTCTTCAAATGCCCCACTGTAACAAGAAATTAAGCGTTCAAATGCCCCACCTTCATATGAAAATTATGAAACAGTAAATACAAAAAGTACAAAATATACGGAAATGTTTTTCGACAAGATAGCGAAATTGGCGTAAAAAGTTTGGATACCTTGTGGAAATTTAACAGTTTTACACAATTATGTAGTACATACCTTCAAATGAAACACATAGATTTTCCATGCCCGTTTCTTTGAGCCAGTTTTTCACAAAATTGAGGCCGTTTCTCTCGAAATCTGAGAAAACTGTATTTGCCGCCAATGCGAAGTATTTTCTGTGCATGCAGGAAGCACGCGAAAACGGGCAAAATTTTAAGACTTCCGGTTCAAATTCCCCACCCCGTTGGCGTTATCAAATGCCCCACCTCAGTAGCCCCACCACATGGAAGACCTAGAACGTCAAATTCCCTACTCCCTGGCAGTGCTCTCACAATCAAATTTTCGAATTCCTTAGAAAAAGCTCGAAAATTCTTCAGATTTCCTTAAAATTCCTTAAATTGGTAAAATTACCACAAGGCCTGATCACACAGTTACAAAGTGTTTTTTCCTCCTTTTTTCTGTTTTTCAGTTTTTAACCTTGTTTCTAAGCACTAAAAATTGAAAACATTTGATTGTTAGCATAATGCCATAAAGAAAACATTCAACATGGTGTATTTTTAATCGTTGCTGCATGAAGAGCTTAAAAAATCTGTAGGACTGTAGATTTCAGAAGAAACAGCATATACTGACATTTAACTTTTGAGAATTTTAATGAAAATACCAGTGGCGGACACTTTACGAACTATTGGGGGCCTCGTGCCGAAGGCATGGAAAAATTTTAAAATTTGAGTCCCGGAAATGGCATTTGCAGCGTTCTGAGAACACATTTTGTAAAAAACTAGGGTTTCAAAACACTGTTTTAATGGTACGTTTTGTTATAAATCACATGCCAAGTCATGTACAGAAACATAATATACTATTATATCATGATGACAATTACGTTATATGAGTGTGATTTGTGTTATTTAATTGGTACAAGATTTTAAAGATGCGGTACAGTCCGATCTGCGCATGTGCACAAAGGAGCCCTCATTTTATTTACAAACAGTTTATTTAGGTTTTTATTTCGTTTTATGTTCTTGCAAAGCTTGATTGTTGTCTCTTCTTAATTTATTATACTCTAGAATCATGAAAATATAAATAGTTGTTGAATAAAATTCAATCATTTGGATACCGAAATGTAAACGAAGCCTTTGTTTACATACGGACTGTACCGCATCTTTAACAGTCTTTCAAAATTATTGGCTCAGCCCCCCCCCCCCACCCCACCCCTAATGTCCGCCACTGGAAAAGACAGCCATATGTACATTTATGACATAAAGAACATACGAATATATGTAATTATGTGCGTATAATGTCGCTACTTTCAAGTTTAAATCTCTTTGCGTGGCGTGGTTATCCTCCATCCAACGTTTTTAGTCCAGGATAAAATGTTTCAGAAATTCCTTAAAAAAATCCTCAAAAACCTAAGTTCCTTAAACTAATCCTTAAAACTCTTCAAAATTCCTATTTTTAAGGATAATTCCTTAAAAGTGAGAGCACTGCTCCCTGGAGAAGACTTGAAGTCAAATTCCCGGGGTATGCCCGGGGATGGTCAAGTTTCGAATTGATCGATACATAATTTCGAGAAAGTACTGCGGATTCAGGTAGACCGTTTAATGCGAATAGTTGTCGCGTTAGTTTTAACAGTTGTACGATGACGTTTCTAGGCAGATTTTCGACGTTTCTAAGGCGTGGCTTCAACGTTTATTTTTAAAATTTGAACGTTGTAATTACAAGGTAATTGCCAGATAGTATACTTCAAAATAAGGTTTCCGTTTTTATATCAATTTTTTAAATAAGCTAGGGTTAGGTTAGGGTTTAGTTTTGCGTTAGGATGATTTTTTCTACGTTATAAAAACGAAAAACGAAAAAAAAGTATACTATTTAGCAATTACCTTGTAATTACAACGTTCAAATTTTAAAAATAAACGTTGAAGCCACGCCTTAGAAACGTCGAAAATCTGCCTAGAAACGTCATCGTACAACTGTTAAAACTAACGCGACAACTATTCGCATTAAACGGTCTAACTGAATCCGCAGTAACAAAGGTCAATACAAACTAACCAACAGTCAAAACTGAATTTCAGACTGTTTTTTTGGGGCGGGAGGTTTACAACTTGCCCAACTTGCCTGACGTTACAACTACAACTTGCACAACTGGGGGACAGCTGTGTATTTACAAAAACAAAGAAATATACATCAAGGGCTTCGGTGGCATAGCCGTCAGAGCAAGCGCCTTTCACCTCTGATTTCGTGGGTGCGATTCTCGCTATGGACTCATGTGGAGTCAGTTCACGCTCTGCCGAAATTCGTGGCCTTTTGCGGGTGCTGCGATTTCCTCTCACAGAGAAAGTTGACAGGGTGGGTTAGGATAAACACAGTTAAGAAAGCAATATCACAATTGTTGTAAAGATAAAATAGTCTAAGGCTAAGTATGTAATTTGGTCATATCCACTTGTAAGTTTGCACTATAGAACTAAATTGAACCCAGTTTAACTCAACCCAAGCAGCTGCGCACTGTATAATCAGCAAAAATATTAATATCATATGTGTAAACTTCAATTCTCGTTAACTTCGATTTTTCACAATACTTTTATTCAGCACTGACGACTGCACTAGTCAGCACTAGATTCGAAGTTATTGTGAGGTATTTTTCCTTTATAATCAACAATACAAATATATAACACAGTGATAATACCAAACTCGATAAAAGATAAAACCCGTCACAATGTTTTCGCGCCCTTTTCTCCTGCGCCCGCAAGCAATGTACTTCATGTAACAGTTCGTACACGCTCCCCCCCGAAAGACGACGGAGGAGTCTTTCAATCTTAATATAAACAATCTAAATGAAATAGTTACTTAATGATACTACTAGTTACTATGCAACAACTGGTCACTTATCCGTTCACTCATCAATATGTTCCTGATCTTCCATGCATTTCATCAGTTTCTCTTCTAGGAGGCATAGCTTTCTCACGTCTCTTCGGTAGACGCCATCTGCTGTTCGGATTACCACTCGACGTACAACTCCTTCAGTGTCGGGAAACACTTGCTCGACCAATCCTTTCGGCCATTGACCACGAGGAACATCCTTGTCAACCATCAGTACCAAATCTCCAACACTGAAATTGGGCATCTTCTTCAACCATTTTTGAGTTTCCTGTAAAGTGGGCAAATATTCATTTTTCCATCTTTCCCAGAACGTATCTGCTAACATCTGAACGTGTTTCCATCTTGCCTTGAACTTGTCCAATCCGTTAAACTCACCGGCTGACGTTGAAGGGTTCTGACGTAGAAGGAGTATATGATTAGGGGTAAGTGCTTCTAAATCGTGTGGGTCACTTGAGACTGGCGTAATTGGTCGGTCGTTCATTATTTTCTCGACTTCTACCATGAGTGTACGTAAACTTTCGTCATTTAGTTCGCGTTGTCCGACCAACGAGCGCAAAATCTTCTTAGTTGAACGTATTAAGCGTTCCCAAACGCCTCCTTGATGACTAGCTAACGGGGGATTGAGCACCCATTCAACACTTCTGCGTGATAGCGAACCTTGGATCCTTTCCACGTCCCATGACTTCAAAGCTTCGATCACGTCAGCTTCTGATCCTTTGAAATTGGTGCCGTTGTCGCTGTAGATGATGCGAGGTGCACCTCTTCGACCAACAAAGCGTAGGACGGCGTTGATGAAACTATCGGTCGATAAGTCTTCTGCTTCTTCGATGTGTACTGCTCGGTATCGTAAACATGTGAAGATACATCCAAAGCGCTTTCCTAATGTCTCATTCTTCTTCGATCTCGTTTTAGGGCCAAGCTTGACGTACAGAGGTCCAAAGTAATCTACGCCTACTGCCGCGAATGGGTACGCGATTCCATCGTTATCTGACGATACTCTCACGCTTGGCAGCGGTGCCATCATTTGCTCTCCTAATCTCGCGTTTTCTCGTTTACAAACTTGGCAACTCTTGAGAACACGTCTCACATACGAAACGCCATTGGTGATCCAAAACCGCTCTCTCGTTTTTGCTAATGTCTGATAACTTCCTACGTGTCCGTTAAGATGGTGATAATGCAATACGATCAATTCTGATACCGGGTGGTCCTTCGGCAATATAAAAGGATGTTTGGCGTCATAGCTTAAGCTCGATCGTTCTAATCTTCCTCCCAATCGAAGCAGTTTTTCTTCTCTGAACGGTTTAAGTTGGGCAAGGCTACCTTTCTTTGCCGTCTCCGCATCGTCCGGGAATGATTCTCGCTGAACGTGCTCAATTATTCTCTTTTCAGCTTCTTCGAGTTCGGATACTGATAACAATGGTCTACCTTGTTTTTGGACGCCCTTCTTGTTGTCATTGCTTCTCATTTCGTTAGAATTATGCAACGTTCGTTTGTGACACGCTCTGATCAGCCAGGCGACAACTCTTCGAAGTCTTTCCCAAGTTGAAAATCGTTGAAACAATGAACTCCAAAATTCGCCTTGCACAGCTGTTCCGCTTATTACGACCTTTTCCTTCTTCACGCCTTCGGAATTCTCATCAAGACCGTCTGTCAGATCTGTGGGTTGGGAAGGCCATTCATCGGCTGGTTTCCAGAGGAACTCTGGTCCGCGTTTCCATCGCTCTAGTTTATCTGTCTCGAAAGCTTGAATTCCTCTCGACGCATAATCCGCTGGGTTAAACTCCGATCTTACGTGGCGCCACTGTTCGGGTGTTGATTCCTGACGGATGGCAGCAACGCGATTTGCGACGAACGTAACGAACCGCCGTGTCTCGTTGGCTATATATTTCAGAACGATCATCGAATCAGTCCAGAACATTATTCGGTCGATCTTTAGTCTGCCTCGTAACTCCTTAACGATAATCTTGTTCATACGCGTGGCCAAAGTAGCTGCTGTCAGTTCTAATTTGGGAACCGTGACTGCCTTGTTGAGGGGTTTGACTCGAGACTTTCCCATAACAAAACAACAGTGGATTTCTCCTTTCTCGTTCACAAGACGCAAGTACGATGCTGTACCGTAGCCATGTTCTTGAGAAGCGTCGGCGAAGTGATGAAGCTCTACCTGCTCGATCTGTCCGAATTCTTTCGGTTTAAAGCATCTTGGTACTTCGTATCTGTCTAGGCTGGCCAAGCCTTCCTTCCATTTCGTCCACCGAGCGTGTAATTCCTTGGGAAGTTCACTGTTCCAGTCGAACTTCAATCTACACAATTCTTGATTGATCTCTCTAGCTGGTAGGATAAGTGGACTAGCAAATCCAAGGGGTCGTAAACAGTTGCAATCGAGGATAACACACCCTTGCGATTGTTCGGTTCCGTCTTGTTATTGACGACCAGGCTTATCGTGTCTCTTTCTACATCCCAATTAACGCCAAGCGCACGGTCCATGGGCAATGCTTCGGATTCAAGATTCAAATCTTTAACCACCGGTGCTCTTTCTTCGGTTGAGAATTCTTCCAGCACTTCTCGCGAGTTCGAATTCCACTTGGTGAGCTGAAATCCTCCCTTCGCTAGTAAGCTCTGTAGCTCTTTACTTACGAGTTTTGCTTCGTCCATTTCGGAAAACGACTTTAAAAGGTCATCGACGTAGAAATCACGCAGAACTGCGTCCACAGCAGTTGACGAATACTCGTAGAGGTTATCCTTCGCGGTTCTTCTGAGAGCATACCCTGCAACACTTGGTGAGGACTTCGCTCCAAATATATGGACGAGCATCTGATGCGTCTTAGCCGCCTTCGAGATGTCACCATCGGGCCACCAAAGATAACACAGTGCTCCGCGATGCTCAGGTTTAACATAGACCTGATGAAACATTCTCTTCACGTCAGCGGTTACGGCTATATTATCAACTCTGAATCTCAGTATCACGCCAATGAGGGAACTAGTGTTTTCTGGCCCACGCAACAGTTCATCGTTCAACGAAGTTCCGTTGCTCTTGCTAGCACAATCGAAAACTACTCTAGGTTCCTCAGGCTTCCTTGGGTGCCAGACTGCGTGATGAGGGAGGTACCATAATGGTTTGAGCATTGTTAATTCCTCCTCGGGGACTTCTCTCGCCGCTCCTTCTTCTTGGTATTTCGCCATAACGCTGCTGTATTTCTTACGGAAGTTTTCGTTTCTCTCCATCTTCGATTTTAAGGATTCTAATCGCTTCTCAGCTGTGTAAAGACTATCTGGGAGTTGTGGTGGGTTGTGTTTAAAGGGAAGTCCGATCTCGTAATGCTCATTTTTCAATACGGTGGTTTTGTTCATGATTTCTTCTGCGTAGCGATCTTCAACGGACATGTTCTCATCAATATCGTCATTGATGTCATCAAACTCTGCGTTGTACATACGCTCTAATTTATGGTCGAGAATGTCGAATTCTGACCTAACGGAATTAATGGACACTTGCTCGCATCGAGGTTCTCCCATTGGACCATACACTGTCCATCCTAGAGGTGTCTTAACTGCACATGGTTGCCCTTTTGTTCCATCTCTTCGGTCGAGAAAATTATCAATTATATCAGGTCGATCACTTCCTATCAAAATGGTAACCTGTTCATCTCCAGTTTCGGGTAAGACAATGTCCTGCAGATGAGGCCACTCTTGAACTTCTTTGTTGGTCGCTACGTGTCTCGGAGTCACTGGTAAGCTGTCTGTGGTTAGTACACCTTCAAGCTGGAACTTTTCACTGCTCGATACCGATTCGATGTCCAACCGTACCTCATAGCCTGCCTTCTGTTGTTGCAAGTTCACTGTCGTCATAGTGTATTTAGCCGGTTTCGCATCAATCACTGATAGCTCTTCAACTAAACTTTCCAGACAAAGAGTCGTATCGGATCCACTGTCTAAAAATGCGTACGTAACAAGTTCCTTGTCACTGGTAGGGTTGCTCACCTTGACCGGTACTACCTTAAAACAAACCCGTGGTCGACTTGCTTTGACTGCGCTAATGTTGACTCGCTCTTTTGACGTTCCGGCTGTCGTTGTTGTAGACATATGTAGATTTACCTGATTCTGTCTATCATCGGCTGTAATACTTTGGGTCCCAGCATCCTTCTTTAAACCGTCGTGACTTTGCATCTCGTTATCTTGATTGGTGGAGTGTTCCCCTTTAGCGTCTTGATCATCATGGATTAGATAATGGTGATGTTTTCCGCATCCGGCTACACGGCAGGTGAATCCACTTTTGCATGACCTCGCAAAATGGCCTTCGCCGAGACATATTCTGCAAAGTTTGTGTTGTTTCACAGTTCTCAGACGATCCTTTAAGATGCATGACTTGAATACTTGGCACCTCCAGACACCGTGTGGTCCAGAGCACTGGGGGCACTTACGACCAGTTCTTACAGGTGTATCTTCCTTATTCAAACCACCCTGAATTGCGTTTGCGTTAACTCTCCTTTGCTGCTCGAATCTTGACCTGTTCTGAAATTTCTTGTCTTCATTGGCTTGCTTAAGCTCTCTCCCATACCTGTTGTTTATACGCCCTGCCACTTTCTTCAAGAAATTTACAAAGTCATCGAATTGTACATAGTCTTTGCTCTTGATAAGGTCTCCAGCTCTGTCCACCCACTTCCTCTTTAAGCCATCTTCGGGGAGTTTCCTCATCAACATAACTATTACATCTTCATTGTCTAACCGATTGGAGTAGCTGGATCCCATGCTCTTTAATGCTCTCTCAGAATCTTCTAGGTGACGCACAAACTCCATCAAGGCATTCGCATCAGTTTTTCTAATTTGAAGTTCTCTGAGCTTTTTCATATGAGCTTCTACTATAATGTGAGGCTGGCCAAAGTTCTCAAGAAGACAACTCTTTGCTTCCTTATATCTCTGGCCGACATCAAGGTTGACGCAACTTCGGATTGCATACTTCGCTTTGCCGACACACTGCGCTAACAGGCGAGTGAACCGCTGGGAGTCATCAGAAACTTGGGATTCTATGTTATCTTTAAAGCTTGTCACAAACTCGACATATTCCAAGGGGTCACCACCGAATCTCACAAGCTCTATTTTGGGTAAAGAAGGGCCTTCCTTTATGGCCTGTGCTATGGAGTTCCATACATCTAGCTGCGGTTGGGGTGGCGGTGCTGGTTCTTCTTGCAAGGTATTTGTGGCTTCGTGATTAGCATTTGGATAAAATTCATTCCTCGTGACATCTAGTCCTACTTTGGGAATATCGAATCTGTCCGACTCAGTTGTCGCTAGGTTGGGTACATACGGTCTGGGTTCAGGGCTAGGATGGTTATGGAGCAATGGTGCAGGTGGTTGTACCTGTGCTGCTGGAGAATGAGGGGTTGGTGGGTACTCAGGGACAAATTTAGGTTGACTGGGGTAGGGAATTTCGGATTTTTCAGGGCAAGTTGGACCTTGAAAGTCTCGTAGGTATTCATTCATACCATCGACACCTTCGTCATCTGGAATCTGATCAATAACAAAATCAATCTTTGCCTGCTTTAGCTCTGCTTCAGCATTCAGTAATTTAATCTTCCTGGAAAGCTCCGTCTTACTTTGCTCAGCTACTTCAAGTTGGCGCTCTAGCTCCTGTTTCTCCTTTAGGTCTGCATTTTCAACTTTGCCTCTTCCATAACCTTCCTTCTTTCTTTCACACTGCTTCTACTAGATGTTCGACTACTTCTGCTTTTACGAGATGCCAAACTATATCCAGATTCTGATGGGGGCTTTAGATATCTTTCTCGATTGGTTTGCCACAGATCTACCATGTAATCTAGTTGTAGTTTGACATCGCGTTGATCATTATAATTGTCAGTCATTAAGTCTTTCTTCTCTAAGTCATCTTCATGCTGCATATAATTCTCGTGACTAATAACAAATTTATGAAATGTTTGTTCATACCTGTCCCTTCTTGCATTTACCTCTTCTGGTTTTGTTTCGAAATCCTTTGTTAGATGCTGTAACATGCTAAGTTCCCTTCGAAATTCTTCCATACATATAGATCTTTCATGTTTTGCATTAACCGCCATTTCAAACCTTAGTTCTTTATCATGTGTTAATTCATCATCATAGTTCCTTTGTTTTGGCTCGTTGCTATCTGATTCTTCTCTAATTTCTACTACTTCGGCTTCATTGGTACCTACGATCACCGTCTCTGTATTTAATAATGGTCCTTTAACCTTTTCACCACTACCCTTATCAATACAGGCCTTTGGTGTTTCCACTTTAGATTCCAATACTTCCGTAGCGTTGACATCTTCATTGACTACAACATGCTGCTTTGTTGCCTCTGTAGCTTTAGCCTTCTTAGGTGGCATCGTGTCTAGCTATTCTCATAAAATAACTTCGAATGATGTAAACTTCAATTCTCGTAAATTCGACTTTTCACAATACTTTTATTCAGCACTGACGACTGCACTAGTCTGCACTAGATTCGCTAAAATATGTTACATTATTAGTTAGTTTACTCAAAAATTAGTGTGTGTAAAGATACTTAACGATCCTAGAAACAGGATTACTTACAAGTTATTGTGACGTTATTTGCTCCTTTATAATCAACAATACAAATATATAACACACTGATAATACCAAAACTCGATAAAGATAAAAACTCGTGACACTGTTTTCGCGCGCTTTTCTCCTGCGCCCGCAAGCAATGTACTTCATGTAACAGTTCGTACAAGTATAGATAAATTAGGGAAAACTACATAAATAACACCAAAGAGGGTATTTATGATTAGAATATAGTCACATTCAAACTACTGAACTCTTACCAGTCCACTAATGAAGAGGATTTCGTCCTTCCGCATGTTCTTCAATTATGTCACATAGGTCATATTTAACAGGAACATACTGGTTACCATGTTTATCTTTCTTACAATGAAAGACATTAAAATCCACTAAATTATCATATGGACAAATTGTGGTACAATCCTCATAATTTTCAACATCTCTGACACAATAGGCTTGATATTTATGATCAAAACGTTGTGTATGGAGCAATCGTACATCAAAATACACGAAGTCGAGAATAGACCATATACACAGGATTACACCAAAAACAGGCAGTGCAGGGTCTCCAGCAACATCAACAGCAATAACACCAGATTTCGCATACTTTGTGCCAAAAAGCGTGATCCAGCTAACTTTGTACACATTTACAAGATCAATACCAGGTAGAAGCCCGCATGAATTAAATCTTTCTCGCAAGGACAGACACACTTCTGCATTCACCATCTTTAATACACCAAATGTTTTCTCACTGGAAAACAAAGGATACGAACTTGGATTTTCCGCAGCATCACCGAAGTTGCAACACAAGTTGAACTGATGGCGCTTTGCTAGTGACAATGGTAAATTCTTGAAATTCTGCTTTCTTGCTAATTCCTTGAAGAAGTTATGGGCAGATTCAAAGCTAAAACACGACGATCTAACCATTGGGCCAAGCATTTGAATTGAAGTTGGTATATGGAGTAAATAGTGTTGTTTGGGAGTTATATTGCAGTTGGGGAACAGCTCTTTAAATTGTGAAAGATGCTGTTCAATAAGTTCTGCCAGGTGCTTGATGGTATCCAATTTAATCACAGGTGAAAAAATTAACTGCACAATCTGAATCAACTGCAGTAGAAACTGGTAATACTGATCATCAGTGTCAATCAAAGGACTGATTAAAAATGGCAAGAGTCGTAAGAATAACCGAGCTTTTGCAGCATTGTACTTTAATTTGTATCGTTCATCACCGTGGAACACAGTATCTCTCAGGGGAATTGGCTTGTCGCTGATTTCTGAATAGCCATATTCATGACTTAAAATAGCTCCATTGATTTCTGAAAGACTGGTTTGACTAGACTGAATGTAGTGTAGCAAAACTAGTCTAACCTCATATTGCACAACTCCTTCTAACAAAGTGTGCATGATGTCCTGGGGAAGTTGTTGGGTGACATCAAATGTAGGTAGCTGGCAAAGGGAACTTCTTGTAGTTAGTCCGTAAGTTGTTTTCAGATCGTTTTGGACATTCAGAGTTGGAGCCTGTTCAATGGCATCAAACTGTGCACTGTAGGTTTCCATTGTCCGGAGAACAAATGCTTCTTCCAGAAAGTCACGTTGCATTTGTTCAAATGCACATTGGCAATGACGACACTTCTGAAAAGCTACTCCAACTCCCTCTTTGTAACCTCCGCAATAGTGCTGACCGAGGGTATCACCAGCACAAATCAGAACCTTTCCATGGATGACTTTTTCAACACCATTAATCTCCATCTTATATCCCTTGTACAAGATATTCAAATCATCCACCAGTGGCTTCATAATGGTATCAATGCCATACTTCTTCACTAAATCAGCATTAGCAATCGCAAATAAATGGACTGCACAACGCTTGGACCTGAACTTTGGACATAAATTTGCAATTGTATAATAGTACATGTCGAGTTTGTGCACCCCTGCATTACTGCCTAACGGGTTGCACACCTCCAATTCATCGTGATATAGTATAAGACACAAGGAGTTCTCATGCTTTTCAAAATAGTCATCATTTTGATACAAAAGACCATCTTGTACATCATAAAATACATCCCCATGGCAACATTTAGGATTTCGCAGAACCATAGTTGAGATACGCTCATTGGTTAGAATTTGCTTTAAACTTTCAAGTATAGGAAACTTTCAAGTATAGGAATGTATACAAACTTCTCACTTTTCTCACAAATTGTTCTTGTACCTCCTTGCATTTTCCAAGTAAACTTTTTCCCTAAAGTCACTTCCTTTGGTTCAACATAATTGAAATTTTCTTTGATGTACTTGGATTGCAAAGCATCAGTGCCGAAAGGATCTGTTACTGATTCAAATATCTCGTTGACTTGAGCTTTCTGTTCATTGCATTCTACGACATTTAGCACATCCACTTTCACAGAATCCACCACTTGCTTTATCAGAGTACGTGTACTATCCATAATCGATTCCATTGCAACCTAAAATACCGTATAATTCATTTCAGTATATGCTACACTGTTTGAAACTGTTTAAAGATTCCTATGTGATTATGCAAGATTTCAGTTGAACTTGCGTCATAATGACAGTGCGCACGCAAGTTCAAATTTTCCTGCTGGAAAAACGATTCTGATGGCGGCATTTCGAGAAAAGTTCACATCGCTTGTTTAATAACTTTGTTTTATCACCGTTCAGGATGTGGATCTTTTCTTGTAAACAAAGGTCGCAATTCTTTCCACCGCTTCAATAAGAACCTGCTTGTCTTAGAACAGACTACTTGATTGAGAACTTGCGTCGATTCTTCTTTAAATTTTAAATGTGCTTCGAAAGTTTGGTGGCAATTGCGTAGCGTGCATCATCAAATGTTTTGTGGGTGATTCATTGAAACCCAGCTATATTTGTGTTTTTTTTTGCCTGTTCAATTTCTACTTGTAACGTCATATACTGAAATGTTTTAAGTTCTTGTTACGAGTAATAACCAAGCCGAGCAAAGAGAAAACTTTATTAGAGCGCGACCATAATATGTAATATGCTAATTATATAATATATTAATTGTATAATATATTAATTATATACCTGAGGTATTTTATTTCTTTCTTTCACCTTTAGTAGGAATGAAGCAGCACTCTTCTTAATGTCCACATCAATATTCTAAAACCACATTCAAGTTATTGTAATTATAGCGCTATTATACCCGATGGATTCTTGCTATATTTTCAATATTAAACTGCTTCTGATGGATGTTGTGTAGGTGTCAAAAATAATCTTCTCACAGGTTAAGGACTCAGATTAAGGTACACAACAGGAGTCAGAATATGATATCCCTGGCTAATGCCTCATACAAGAAAATCAAGACAGGTGCAAAGAGTTGTACATCCTCAGTCATTTTCTAGTGATTAGTGTCATGTTTTATTGGTATAGGAAGTTATAGCACGTATCTACATTAAGTTACGAATAATTACAAAAGCCATTCTTAAATAACAATAAAATTAAACAAAAAGTGGAAACAATATTTACTTAAGGCGTCAAATCAAAACAAAAATGACTGTATAGACTATAGGGCCCTTTAATCATGAAAATATGAGCTACAAATAAGTATTATAAATGACATTATGTAATTAAATGTGGCAACTATTAAGTGGTAAACGTCCTATTTTCTGCTGGCCGGTTATGAATAAAGCAAAAAATGTTCTCTCATACTACCGGTACACTGCTGGTGTACGGTGGTGCCGGTTGGCAAGCACATCTGTTGTTGTGACAGATGGCTACAACAGCTCCCAGTGGACCACTGGTGTGCGCAAACTTAAGTAACTGGATTTTTTTCATGTTTTTCTCAATAAAATATCATTTTGTCTTAAATGTCAGTGATTCTGTGCCAGGATGGAAATAGACTACAAGCAGCCCCTCCTTTCCCCGGGTTCAGATACTCTAGCTTGCGGGTTGGGATAGGAAAGACTACATACAACACTATAAGAAATGAAACACACGTTGTCTACACAACACAAAATTCCCATTGGTTGAAACGTTGTGCCTGTCAATCAAATCTGATATACTCTGATAATGTATTTGCTAAAATAATTGCCAGACTAGAATATATAATCAACCGTCGCAACGGAATTGAAATTTGTAAATATTAAAGTTTCAAAACGCTTTGCGGTCCAATTTTTTATGATTTTCACCAAGTATATGTTTCAAGATAACTATTTTGAGTACAGTAGTTTGAACACTACATGGGAAAATAAATTGCTGTTTATTTTAAGAAAATGATCAAGCATTCAACATCTGAGCATTTTGAAAATTTAAATTTACAAATTGCTCTTTGTAAAGTTGACGGTTTCAAATTGCTCGGAAGAACTTGCCAATCAATACTGATGTTAATGCAAAGGCGGAGTCAAAATGACAGTTACGAAAAGTGGGCATACTTTATTTCTAACTGTGTTGTCTGCAGTCCCTACTTTCCAGCTTTGAGGGACTATTTGCAGTCTAAGATGGAAACACAGCTACCAGTAAACAATAAAATTTAAGCAAAATGATGATATTAAAACCTCATGTTTAAAAAAAAACACAGTATTCTTGCGTTTCATATCACCTCATGGATTCCAATGTCCGGAGTCAACTTGAAATCGGGACGCAGTAATTGGAGTGAGTTAATAACTGTACTGTTCTCGCACCAATTTTGTATCATTTTGTTTGAAGTTTTGCCTAGCAACTTCAATAGATGGATTTCGTGTGACATAAGTTGTTACATTTTACTGGAGGCGGAAGTGAAACCAACCAATCATGTTTACTAACAACATGAAGCAACCAATCACTAAGCTTAAAAGTTTGTCACACCTCCAAATTTTACATAATTTATGTGCCGTATTTTAGAACCTGTCTATGTGGAGGATATGACCCATATTCCCTAATGCATGAAACTTGCCAAATGTCAGTATTAATTAAAGACAGTATAATTTAATACAATCGTCCTGGATATTCATACGACACTGGAACTCAACACCTGAATGCAGGAGTATTTTAGGTTTTGGGACTTGGGTGGGAGCTCCCCCCCCCATATTTCAGGTTTTTTTTTGTTTAGGGGGGAATTCCCCCATCCCTCCTAACAACAAACCCAGTCATTTCCTACGCTCACCTATTTGTACATTACATTGTACATTACATTTCCATTCATTCCAAAAAATTAAAAGTTGAAAAGAAAATAATCACAAATGCTCTAAAGAGTCATGCCCCATTTTGGGGGGAAATGCTCCCCCCCCCCAAATTTAGCTATTTTCAGATTTGGGGGGGGGGGGGTTCTGGATTTTTGGGGGCCAATTCCCCCTATTCCCCCCCCGCAAAATACCCCTGTGAATGCGATTCATTTGACATGAAGTTTTTTTTATAAAATAAACCGATCCCACACACTACCCCTACACGTTCGAGGAAAAAAATAGAAAAAAAGTGACTTTAGATGACGCTGATGGATGCTGTAACCACTAGGCTACTGGCTCAAACGCTGGAAGCTTCAGGAAAAAAATAGTTTATTATCTTACTACAAATAATTAATAATTATTGGATGAGGTTGAGTGGGATATTGAGAATTATCAAGCAAAGCTCGATATCACGCAAAAACAGAATTCAATAATTATTTTATTATTCAGTTCATTATTATTCATTTTAGCAATCGAATACGAGGAAAGAAGGTCATACACATCCAATAAGTTTGACAAGATGCTATGAAACTATTAAATTTTATTTATAAAAAAATAAAACGACTTCTAAATCGTAGAAACTATTATTTGCAGATATGACATCATAATTACAGAATACCAGGATTTATGTGTAGATGTGACATAATAATTGCAGATACCAAGGATTGAAGGAATTATCTGTAGGTCGCTAAGGGCCATTCCATTTAATGTATACACCCCCCTGTTGACGACATCGCCTGATTTTTTGACCCTTCAGAAACGTAATTTTTCACACCCCTCACAAGTTTCAAATTTTCCGGGAATTCAAAAATTTTTCTGGGACCCCTCAGAAATTGTCGTCGATATGTAGCACCCATGGTAGCAACCCCTCTGAAATTTTTGAAAATTCTTTGGAAATTTCACAGATTATTTACTTACATACATATAAACACCACCTGTTGACGACATATTCCGATTTTTATACCCCTCAGAAACGACGTTTTTCAATCCTTCGGAAATAAAAATTTTAAGACCCTCAAGAAATTGTGAAATTTTTCGGACCCTTCAGGAATGTTGTCAACAGGACACTCAGACAGTTACCTTTTTCTCCGACCCCTCAGAAATTTCATAAAATGTTTTTAAAAAAATTTCTCACCCCTCAGAAATTTTGTAATTTCCAAGACCCTTCAGAAAATGTCGTCAACAGGGGGGATATATATATTAAATGGAATGGCCCTAAGCAATCAAAATGGATATTGTAAACACACAGTGAATAATAAAATGAAATGTCGGATGAATCTTGGTTTATTACTTTATATGAAAAGTATATACCTGCTTTTCAGCCATGTTCGCTTCCCATAATTCTTCGGAATCGGAACTATCTTTGTCTGATATTTCGTTATATAAACGCAGGTTGTAATCAAATAAATCACCATCATCATTGACCTTGTCCTCAGTATTATCAACATCAGAGTTGCCTTTAACAGTCTCATTGTATACATCCTCATGGCACCTTGTAATGTGCTTATATAACGAGTTATATTTCGTAAATATTGCCGGACAATCGTCAACGTTACATACAACTCGAAAATTGGTTTCATGGCCATGAACCTTATTATAGTAATTAAGCAGCGTTCGAAGCGAGATCGCTTGAAAATAATTGCAGCATATACACGTCCAAGGCGTTTCATTTGTGCGACGTTGTCTCTTCATTCAAAACACATGTTTTTTTAACAGAAAACTTGTCAATTCGACTTCATTTGCATACAGATTATAAACAGAATGACGTCATTCAGGGATACAAAATTGAAGAATTAGCTACACTGACTATTATGATGTTTGGAATTACAATATTTTTCTGCCCATGCACCAGATAGAGTAGTTATTTTTGTACGAATAATGTAATAGGAATAGGAATGGATACAATGGACATTTACGTTTTCTACAGTAGATATTGACTTGTTGGATTATCGTGCACGGTGCACATGGCCAGGCCCCGCCCATGGCTAGGCAATAAGCACAGCTTTCAACTTCATTTATATCACTATCACACTGGCCCACACTTGCTTTCGGAATACAAAAAATTGTTGCGCTATCCATGTTTTATTTAGGCTCGGTCCAGCGGGTAAGGTGCTTTACTTTCATATCTTAGTAATTAATATTTTAACACGACAAAAAATGTCTTTGTCTTCGCTTGTGGTTATATCAGAGCGTGGAAAATATCAACAAAGTTTTAATTATTCTGATTTATATGTATGTAATTATGTTTATGATATTGATATTACATGAAGTATTGGCTTTCAAATTATCTGGGCCAGGTCATATTCATTAGATAACTTAATATAAACTCTAGAGTTTCTACATTCGGCTAAAATGTGATCGGATTGAGTTTATTTTGCGCTTTATTTTCCAAATATCACCAATTTTGTAGATATTTTGCATTTTCCTTCAACTTTCCTTTGTTCATCTAGAATTTCCTTCAAATTTCCCTCAAAATTTATTTCCTTCATTTTGCAAAAATTTCCTTCAAAGAGGAAGCACTGGTAAGGAGGGGTAAATGGTGGAAGAGGGTAGCTATGGGGGGGGGGGGCATGACAGCATAACAGAAAGAGGTTTAGAAATTTGTGAAAAAGTGGTGATATCAATACTGTAATTGGATCTTTAACTCTAGTCTTTACTGATTTTCTGTGACTGCACAATTATTTAATATTGTCAATACCATTTATAAGCATGGGGCATGGGATAGTCACACTTTATTAATTATGTGTTTCAGCTGGTGGCCTAACAATTAAGGATGTGAAAGATCTTTGTTATGACGCATTGAGAGAAATTATTCCAGCTGATGGAATGAAAGGAATATTATTGAGGTCACGCATATGCAAAGTTATAGCTCAGGTAAAAATATTTTATAATTATATCCACAGTAATGTACTTCAACTCAGGGTCTATCTAACATACCAGCAATATATTTTCAATTGTATTTTTCAAACCATTTTTGACCATATCCCCTACCAAGTGCCCTCATTGATGGTGGGTTTTAGGCGACTACCCACTTAGCACACCTCTGTCTGGTTTTTTTTATCAATCCCTTCTTTTAGATACATTGACACCCATTTTCTCTGCACTCTTATAAGACTGAAGTATTGGAAGTTAAGTACTGCATGAAGCTTTTCCTTTTTTTATTTCAGGAAAATGAGAAACCAATAGCTAGCCCTAAATCAACAACAAAAAGAATGGACGGAAAAAGAAAGTTTGACATGATAGATGACAACAATGATGCTGACTTGTCAGAAGATGATATTACCATAATCAAACAAACGTCGACAAAGCTTATTCCTTCAACCTCAGCAGCAATATTGCATATAAAATCACCAGTTTATACCATCTATCGTGATAGACGTGTTGACTTAGCTTCAAAAGATGGAAGTTTACCAGAACACTTGGTTCATGATATTGTGCGAGCAACTGTAAGCAACATGGTATCTGTGGCCCTTTCTGAACCATGGAATCGATTACCAACTTCTATGGAATTAAAGGAGATTGGAAAAAGTCTGATTGTAACCTATCCATTGTTACGTGATCCAGTTAGTGGTCATGTAAGTTTCTCCTGCATATTTTTTATACCACCTTAAATACCTCAGACATATATATTCATCAATCTCAAGGGCTTGTGAATATTTAAATCTTTTTGCTAGGGTATAACCCCAATGTCAGGAGTATAGAAGGAGTTGTAAGGATTTTTGTTGCCCATGGTAGGAAAATAGGATTTGAATTTAGTATTTACTGTATATTGTAAACTTGTTCAAAGGTTTTACTTTTAAATATACTACAAGAATACAACCAAAATTTTGATCGCTACTCGTCTATACAACGTCTATTTCACTCAGCTTGAAAGAGACTTAGAAAAAAATTAGTAATATTCTGAAGTTTCGTTGGAAAATGTTGTAAAATATCTGAGTCGAACACACTGACACAAAATCGTAAAATTATAAAGCATTTAGTCTCTAGTACTTTACTTGAGTACAGCTTTAGAATGAAAATAACATCTCATAGACAGTGTATAAAAGTGTGTATTATAAATTAGTAATAGAAACATCACTCTTTTACCGTGCCATTTTGTTTCCTGTACCAATCTTGTACCAAGGGTGTTATCTCCAGGGTTGACAAACAAACGCACACACAACTCAATAGCATAGTGTCTAGCACTTAGCACAGATACAAAAATCATGTTCACCTGAGTACACAGCACTGACATGAAAACAAATCATTTCTAATGTTTGTTTGGAATGTTTGTTGTAAAGTTCCAAAGGTTTTTTTTAAAATTTATTTACTTTTATTCTAAACCAATTAAAGCATAGCTCTAACATATATTAGGCTTACAGTCAATTTCAGATAAGTTTACACCAAAATGTTGTGAAGTTCGTAAATTTGTTGCAAAATTCGGAAGTTCATATTGGAATTCACAAGCCAATTTGTAAACAAAGTGCTCAATTGGTTCCTGAAAAAAAGAAGCCAATTTTTGATCAAATGTGTAGTTTACAAGCTGGTTTGTGATCTCATTATGAACTTTTGAACTTCACAACAAAGTTCAGAACATTTGTGTGTAAAACATTTTTAGAACCAGGCCTTAAAATATCGGTCAGTCACAGAAATTGTCCGGCCCATTCGTGAAATTGTCCGACGTAGAAAGGAAACCATCGGACATTCTGTCCGACCAAAGTGAAACTGAGGTTTATTGTTTGTCCGACCCGAGTGTATTTGTGTGCGACCGAACTGCAACTTTGTCCGACGTAAATCAAAATGTACCTTAGCCCAGGACTAGAGGCTTGTATGTTAAATGTATAAATGGAATTGTTGTTTTAACGTAGTCGAGCGCTGGGCGGCGAGCATAATGGTGAAGTGGAAATCGGACTTAAGTTGTTGAAGTCTTTTTTGATACTGCTGTTCTGGAAAGCAAGTTAATTTTGGCTTGGAAATAAGTATGAAAGAAATTATTTAATATCTTTACAACATTTACCGTTTATTCATTTGTGTCATTCAGACTTATTTCCGAGTCAAAACTGAACTGAAGGTCATCGGACATATGTCCGACCCAAACTCAACGTCACCGGACATTTTGTCAGACGGCCCTGGAAAAGATATTTTAAGACCTGTTAGAACCACTGAGTATTTTTATAAAATACAAAACAACAGTAACTCCAAAAATTGATAACATTTTTATTTATCTACGTTTCGACTATATTTTAGTCATCATCAGGATAAACTAACTAGATTATATATCAAAAGCAGTATTTATATGAAGAGATTATAGTAATATGATACATTACGTTGATTAATGAATTATTATATTAGTTAAATATGATTAGTTCTTTAGAAGCTTTAATTCCATTGTTCAGTTCAGGTTTCTGTCTTTGAATAGCGAATCGCTATAATAGAAAATCGCTATTCAAAGACATAAACCTGAACTGAACAATGGAATTAAAGCTTCTAAAGAACTAATCATATTTAACTAATATAATAATTCATTAATCAACGTAATGTATCATATTACTATAATCTCTTCATATAAATACTGCTTTTGATATATAATCTAGTTAGTTTATCCTGATGATGACTAAAATATAGTCGAAACATAGATAAATAAAAATGTTATCAATTTTTGGAGTTACCGTTGTTTTGTATTTTGTGTGTAAAGTTATCTGAAATTGACTGTCAGAACGTAAGTATTTTGATATATGTTATAGGAACGTTTGTTTAACCGTTTGAAAAAACGAATGTATAACAAAAAGCCAGTCGAGAAGAAACATGGACCAAACAAGAAAAAAGGTTCTGGAAATAAAATGTCCAGCTGCAATGAAAGTATGGATGAAGTTGAGACCGAAGAAAATACTTCTTGTGAAAATATGGACACCAGTACCAGTGAAGAAATTTCTGAATCTGACACTGGTAAAAATAACAGTCTTGTCCAGCCTTATTACCAGCCTACACAGTGCGTGTCTCAAAATAACGACTGATAGAGCTCCAGTCAATTTTATTTTAGCTTGGTCAAACTGAAACTCTGTGTGAGATACAAGGTTGCTAACAACATTCCTGTTTCAAGTTTTAAACACTGAAAATGTTAACAATCACATAACTCACATTGTAAATATAGGCACCATTATAATTAGTAGGGAATTTTGTAATGTGACCAACACAAACAAAAATTTAACTGTATGTCGATGGATATACAGCAATGTACTGTACAGTCTTTCTACCTCTGACAATGTTTCAGCACATACTGTATGATGAGGAGAAAACGGAATAAGGATTTCCTGAAATTCTACTGTCCAGTTAAATTGGCCAACAATGTTAAAAAAGTGACTGGTCCTTGACTGTTAATAACCAGCTGTTGTTTTGAGCCTTGCACTAAGTTGCACTTTGAAAGTGCATTACCGGTACCTCAAATCCTGCATTCAGTTATAATGCTATACATGTGACAATAGTTTTATGTCTGAGGCAGTTCACTTCTGAGATATGGACAAGTTTCTTTCTCAACTTGAACTTGTACTTCGTCTTTTTACAAATTACCTATATTAGTTATCCTGAAATCCACTTCTTGGTTGGTGACTCATTGTATAATGCGCTCATGAATTAATCAGTATGTTCTCAATTATAGACCCAAAGTCATTTTGTGGCAGCACTGATCAGCCTATCATGGATAGGCTCTACAATTCCCTGTCCAACGAGATGAAGAAAAAAAATCCGTCACCAAGTGTAGTAAATGCCTATTTGAACCAACAATTTGATTCAAGACAGCAGCAGATCAAGGATATGCCAGTGGAAGAGCGATGCTCAAAATTGTTAGAGCTATATCCTTGCTTCAGGAATCCAGTAGAGGTAGGCAGTAGTTACAGTAGAATACATTTTTTTCTTACAAGATTGACAGGCCCAAAGGTCAATGTGAAATACCATGCTGCTGTTTGTAATAACATAGCATCCGTACACTCTGAACGCTGATTAGCTAACAGCAGTGCCGACATAACTCAATGTCAACACGGAAATTTTCCGTCCTTATTTCCCAACCTTATTTCCCAAAGCTATTTTAATGTTGTATTAAAATGCGCAGAGAAAAATGCTTTTCGTTGCTCGATTTCTGCTCATTTCCTTTTTCCCAGTTGATCTTCCCATAAACTTTGAAAAACATTGTAAATTGTTCATAATTTACTGATCATAGTAGCCAAAAAAGACACCCAAAGAGTGCCAAAAACTGTTTTTCAAATGAAAAGTTACACTGCGTTCATATGAGGCAAAACATTTTCCATGTACTGAGATCTAGCTCTATGACCGGCATAACATGTCACAGCCATGGAAACTTTATATGAACAGAACAAAATTATTTGCTGCCTTGCTGGTCGAAATCTTTTCTCGCTAACTGCCGGGATAACTTTTTCCCACATGAACAGTCCCTTATCTGTCTTTGTAAAAAAATTCGTTTTGCTTTTAGATTATTGAAGAAGT
>CACRXK020003115.1:20660-38214 GCA_902702795.2 Paramuricea clavata | reverse complement strand
GGAGAAAAGAGTTCCTTCACTCCTTACAAGAAAGATCAAAGTGGAACATTAAACTATATTTGTACTGAGAAATCAAAGACATTACTGTGGGGGGAATGTAACTGTGTGTGTATGCATAATTAATAAATACTGTATATACAGTGTGTATCAAAATAATTCGAATCCAAATTTGGCGTGTAATAACGCAGAATATATTTGACAAATTCGGTTGGTTTTTACACCATTAAGTTCATTTATTTACCTTTCAAATGACATGCTGTACACGTCATTTAGTTGGAAAATGAAGGAGTATTGCTTTGACAAAAAAAGTCCATAAAAATCACAATTTTCCGCCGATGGGAATTGGACATTTTTCTTTCAAAGTTAGTCCCACAAGGCTTTGAAATGCTAATCATCACTGAAAACTAAAATGCAAATTTAACGCGAATTTCTTCTCGTTCAACATGTTGAAGGCGTAGGAGCTTAAATCTCTTTAAATGAACACGAATTTATGTAAATTTTGCTACATAACAGTTTGTTGATTAATTAAATTTGCATTATCTTTTGTTTGTACGTCTCACTTCGAATTCCCATCGGCGGAAAAATTTGATTTAGAGCAACCAGTTTTAACACATGATTTCTTGGTCATTTTTGATCTTATTGATATAAGAACGATATAATCGGAAACCTAGTAGGCTATTCTTTATTGCCATATAAAAATTATATGGTTTACTTTAGTATTTTATAAACAGCAGTCTGTCAAATTTGGATTCGAATTATTTTGATACACACTGTATAATTTATTTCTGTTATAAAGAGACTTGCAAACTGTGCTTAGTATATAGTCTTGCATAAGAATCAGTAAGTGAACATTAAGAGTTAGTAAAGAGAACTACAAAGACAATTTAAAGACATCATTATATCTCACAGATACTTCCTATAAAGAGTTATTAAGGAAAGACCGTCGAGATTACAGTTAAATATTATTGCAAAATAAAATAAAATTAAAGAGATTTAATCAGTCTTTCGTATTAAAGTTAATGCTTTACGGTGAGCAAGCACCGTCACAGTTTGTAGTTACGGATTATATTAAACCCACCATATTGAAGAATGTAGGATCCAAATCAGTATGGTACAGTACCTGGATCCTCTACCGTGACAGCACTCATAAGCATGGTACATAAATGGCTTTACGAAACAGACGGCACAGGCTCTGTTGTAAGAGTATTATTGTTTGACTACCGAAAGGCATTCGACCTAGTCGATCATACAATCCTAGTCAACAAATTGAAAGAGCTGGATATTCCCACCACTATAATCAACTGGATAATACGTTTTTTATCGAACCGACTACAGAGAGTAAAGTTGAGTCATGATTGCATGTCTGAATGGGGCGTTGTCCCCTCGGGTATTCCGCAGGGTACCAAATTAGGCCCATGGCTTTTTATTTTAATGATAAGTAACCTTGGTTTTCCTGATGATCCCTTTGACATTTGGAAGTACGTGGATAACTTGACGGTATCGGAAACCATTATTCGAGGACATGATAGCAATGCCCAGATAGCCGTGGACAAAGTTGTTAACTGGTCAAAGGAATGTCTTTTTCAATTGAACGGAGAAAAGTGTAAAGAACTAACCATCTCGTTCAGCCGTAATCAACAGCCCTATCCTCCAGTAACAATTGATGGAATCCCAATGGAGAAAGTATCTAAAGCCAAGCTGCTAGGAGTGACTATCAACAGCAAACTGTCTTGGAATGACCATATCGAAGAAGTAATTAAGAAACAGCCCATAGATTATATTTTCTTGTTCAATTGAAACGAGCTAATGTCCCTGTAGAAGATATAGTGGCATACTATTCTTCATGCATTCGAACTACTCTGGATTATGCTTGTTCCTTATTTCACAATTCCCTTCCAAAGTATCTTCAACAGGAATTGGAGAAAATCCAAAAGAGAGCCTTTGTGATAGTATTACCAGAATGCATTTATCAGGAAGCTCTGGAGAAAACGAAACTGGAAACCATCAGCGAGTGCCATGAAATCTTGTCAATGAATCTCTTTGAACAAATCTCCAAGGACAGAGGTTCAGAACTACATTCTCTCTTACCACAGTACAACACGAACATGAACTATAATCTTCGAAAGAAAAGAACCTTTGAAATACCGCTGGTGAAAACGAAGCAATTTGCAAACTCGTTTATAATGGCATGTAGCAGAAATCATGATTGGAAAATAACCAAATAACAATATGAGACACCTTAGCTAAGTAAAATAGGTATAGATAGCTATATAGATATTTTTAACGTACTTTTTAAATTATAAGTTGTTAAAGTAGCGCAATTCAGGAGTACAGCTGTAATGCTACTATTCTTAATAAAACTATCTATCTAAACTATCTATCTAATCTATCTGTTATTTAAAAGCTACAGATTATATAAAATTACAGCATGTGTATAATTATTCAAATATATATATATATATATTATAAAAATATACAGTATATAACCGATGTTTGTTTTCCAAGAATAAATAAGAATATTATTTATCTTTTACCTTTACTATAGTGTTTACGAGAAGAAGTTGAAACAGACCAAACGATCTGCCTAATCTGGGACATTGATATTGTATGAGATGGGGTTATTCCTACTCTGTCACAACAAATAGACCTCAGTGGCAACATAGAGGATATGCCGTTTGCCAACATAGAGGATATGCCGTTTGCACCATTAGTAGTGGATGTTGATATGGGCACCGATTGTAACTGCGAAAAATTTCCAAATACAGGCTTGATTTTGAAAAACAACGACATATTTGATGAATCATCATCAAATGGTATGTTTTATACATTTACTCCAGACACAATATAATTTATATAAATTGTTTCCTTGAGTTTCTGGCTGGAACCCTGACTTGGGCCATTCCACTCAATGTACACACACCCCTATGGACTATTTCAATAAAATTTGAACCCCTAAGAAAAAAATATCAAAGTACCCCCCCCCCCCAGAAATTAAGGAATTTTTGCATTACCCCTCAGAAAAATGCAAAGTTCAAAGGATGCCGATGCACACAAACCCTTAGAAACGGCTTTTTCAACCCCCTCAGAACTTCTCGTCCATATGGGGGTGTGTAGATATATGATATCACATCCTGTCA
The DNA here is from genome assembly GCA_902702795.2 of Paramuricea clavata. NCBI lineage: Eukaryota > Metazoa > Cnidaria > Anthozoa > Malacalcyonacea > Plexauridae > Paramuricea > Paramuricea clavata. The sequence continues at coordinate 35,077 of CACRXK020003115.1, read as the reverse complement.
GATAATCTAGATATCTGGCCGGATACTTTTAATGGCCGGCCGGCCCCGGGTACTGGTTATTGTATATTATACAAGGTTCAGGCAATGTACCAGGTTTAAATTAATTTGATATGGTTAGAGACAAACATGCAAATCAATAGCCGGTTCCCCTTATTGCGTATTCTGAATACAACTACCAGCATGCTTTTCAGACATGTTATTGCATAATGAAGAAAATACCTACAAGTATCATGGTAGTTGTATTCAGAATATGTAATAAGGGGAACCGGCTATTTGACAAAATTCTAGTAATAATTATATTCATGTACAGTCACCTTTTAATGCAGGGAATATTATATTCATATTTTCCACTAATTTTTAATACTCTTTTTATTCGAGGTGGAAGTATTCATAGTGAATATGATGACAATAATCAAGATCAGCAGAGACCACACACACACAAATGATGAGGAAGTTGATGATGAACAAGATAATGGTGACCTAGGTAATGGTGATCTAGCTAATGGTGATCTTGCTGTTGATGTTTGGAGCCGGGCAATAGCTCAGCTGCAATATTTAATGTTAATTTAAAAATTTATAAAGGCTTTGTCTCGATTGGCACTAGTTAGTGCATCTTCCAGCTTTATAAATATATCATTTTATACATGCATGGCCATCAATCACAACTTGCTATCTACACTAGTTAAATAGCTCTCAAATCAGCTCAACAAAATATCTCTAACACCAATTATATTAAGTTTATATAGAAGCCCTTTGTGACATACTTTATTGACTAACATCCACAACCTTCATAAAATAATTAATTTTGCCTTCAGTTACATGAATATTTGACAGAATAATAGTGGTTTGAAAATATGAGATATTTGTTGGGAGACAAGCACCAACTATCATCAATAAAACTATGACTACAGAAGTATTTGTTGAAAGTTCAGCCTTTTCTTTGGCTATGGTTGGTGTTTTGTTTCAAAATATTCATTCAACATCAAATTTATTCATATTCAACAAAAATATTCATTCAACTTTAACAAAAATATTCATTCAACTTCAACAATTTTTTTTTATTCAAGAACTCCAATGGTGCTGTTTGGTGTCACAGTGTTACTCTGTTTCCACTGAAAATTTCGAAATATTCATATTTAGCCCGCCCCGCCTGGCGCATGCTCTGCAGGTTAACCACATGCTCTACTATGGTGTCTTTTTCAAATGTGAGAAACGAACAGCAACTGTGGAGTAGGCTGGGGCGGTTCTTAGAAAAACCCCGAAAACTGTTAAGAAATTGAAAAAACCAAAAAACCAGTTTTTTTATTTGAATTTGAGACAACTTTAATTTTGACGAATTAGAATGTAACTATAACTTTATGTCCTGCCTTCCTTCTGTTAATAAACTATGGATATCCAATTAGCGTTGCATTAACCAAGCTATGTTTACTGGCAAGCAATAAATGGACAATGTATTTACGGGTAAATTTTGGCTATGAACAATTCATAGTCGCTTTATTGAAAATGATCATATAAAAATCAATAATAACATATTTTAATCATCAGAATAATACTAGAGTTCATTTTGATTTATATATTGATGTTCAATTGCCATTATAATATAAGTGTGATATAACAGACGATTTGATTGGCTAATGCGTGTGATGCAATAATGCACTGTGATCTGTGGCACTGCTTTGCTCTTTCTCTTTTTTTTTCCCTCTTTATCACTGCTTTTTAGCCAAAATTAAACACAAAATTATAGAGCTTTTAAAATACAAAATTTACCAGAAAGCAAGAAGGAATAAACCAAAGGAACAAAGCAATTTTCTATAGTTCTACTTATAAAATTAACCGGCTTGGCATTCGTCGAATTTGTTGTTGTCTCGACAAGTTTTGGGTAAAAAGCATACAAAATAGTTGAGAAAAAACCCTGAAAAAGATACAGCTGGAAGACCAAATACATACAAAAAGGCAACAAAAACTGAATATAAGTGATTTAGAAAGTACCTTCAATTCTTCTGATAATAACTGCTAGATATTTTTTCGGCGAAAGACAAAAATACAATAATTTCGAAAATTAAAACTGAGTAATAAACACGACGAAACCTACGATTTACCCATCTTTCACGGCAAATCCAGCAGCCCAGATGCTGAAAAACTTTGGCAAATTAGTCTGTGTCACTGCTTTTTTATTTCCACTATTTTAAACAATTTTTCCGAATTTATAGCATCAAAAGTTTGTATATTGTTTTGGCAATTTTGCTCCTTCGCTCGCTTAAAAATTCAAGCGACAGTAAAAGCATGCGCGTGACGTCACTGAGCATGTTACGAGAATTTCAACGTCGATCTTTTGAGTAAAATTGTTTACTATGTAATATCTTCTACTTATATTATAAAAGAAATAGAAAAACTCGTCTCGTGCGTTTATGGTGTGACAATGCACTTGGGGAATGTTGGGAGAATACTCGAGAAGCGTGTAAAACACTCGGCTACGCCTCGTATTTTACACGCTTCTCTCGTATTCTCCCAACATTCCCCACGTGCATTATCACACCATAAACGCATGCGACTCGTTCTCTATTTCTTAAGTAAAGGTGGCAGGACTACACGCCAAAGACTTTGCAATTCATTTCCCAGTACGCAAATGGAGTAAATCAATATAAAAAGTCTCCCCACCCGAGGGAAATGCAACGCCAAGGACTATAATAATGTATCCCAATGGAAAGTCAGTGTATCATATAAAAATAATATTGGATACACAATAACATTTGATTTAGAAAAGACAGACGCCCCTGCGCACCGTTGAAATTGATATAAATTGAAAACATTGTTCAGGATGACTGTTTCCAACAGTGGTGAAACGACCGCCCATGCTAGCTGCTTACGTATAAAGTGTTTGTTGGTGACACATTCAATTGTTTGAAGACAGTGGCCCCTGCTCACCGTGCAATATTATTTACAATTGGATAGCATAGTAACAGTTGCCGCTGCTAACTGCCAAGTTAAATATATATGTAAGCTATAATATGTATTTGGGTAGAAATAGTGTTATCCGCCCCTGCTCAATAACACCATAAGCCATAATTGTAACCCTCCTCTAGACATCACCCCACAATGCTGTTTAAAAGAGGGTGCTAAAATAATAATAATATTTAATATTTATATTGCGCAAATTAACATGTTATAGCATATGATCGAATGCGCATATAATAATATAGGTTATGTCATCATAACCTATATAATAATATAGGTTATGTCATAGTAAGCGTTTGAACGCGGATGTACTTGTGAAATGCATTCGATTTCCAACGACCCAGAATGCATATCTGCACATCGGACACCCCATGTTCTGCCGCAAATGATGCTGCACCAATTCTGAAACTATGAGACTTGTAAACGGAAGGATTGAGATTTCAAAATTTTAGACAGTCATTCAGCTGTTTAGCAAACATGTTTCTTGACACTGCCGCCCCTGCTGGAGTAATGAAAATAGGTCCAGAGGAATTGCCACAACATGGTTAAATAACGACATAACAGTTTTACTGGGCAGGGGCTATGACTTGGTTGACGATGACCATGGAAAACGGCCGCTGGTTGTAATTGTGTTTGTAGTCAGCAAAGGTTAATTTAAAACCAATTACTTCACCGTCTCTTAAGAGTTTGGTGAGCTGGTTCAAACAAGGAGGAATAGGAGACTGCTTTGATGTCGATGTTATCTCGCCAATACGTAGAAAGGCAAAAAATGCAAGACCACACTTAGCCTGAAAGCGGCATTGGTCGTATGAAGTGCCAATACAGTGTGGGGCAGCCATTAGTAGTCAGGTTAAAATTGGGAGAGTGATAGGTAACCGACTATCTAAGCGAAAGCCAAGTTTTCCATAGCCTTTTAACATTTGTATAATATAAAATACCTTAGTAGGGTCAACCAAGTGCAATGTTTGTGTGAATAACCAATCGCTGAAACATAGGTGTTGATAGTTGCAGGGGCGTAATCCCGATCAAACATGTAAGCTATGAAAAACGCTAAAGTGTGAGGTGATGTAGGCAATATGTAAGATGTACCAAAAACATGAATATGGAATTGGTCGAAAACTCTCCACGCTCACCTATATGTAGCGATGGAGGATTACCGCAGGCTTGACTGGGTTAGGAGGGAAATAATATCCCCCAATTTTGTGGCAGCAGAACTGGAGGGATGTCCGTTGCGCAGGAATTCATCGAGGCTGGTGCCTCGCGCTTGAAGGTTTGAACCTGAAAGCGAGACAAGAGATCGGCCAAACGATTGTACATCCCTGGAATATGTTTGGCTTTGAATAAGATATTGTGTTGCAGGCATACAAGGACAAGCTTATCAACAAATTGCATCAAAGTTTTGTCCCTGTATGATTGCTTATTGATGACGTAAACCAGAGCCTCATTGTCAGTGAAGAACAAAACACTGCGGTTTGCCATCCCATGACCCCACAAGCATAAACTCAGTACAATCGGATAAAACTCTAGAATTGCAATGTTCTGATGCCGCCAGGTATCGGGCCATAAACCATAGCAGTATTCTGAGCCAAATATTACACCGAAACCGAAACCATCCGCAGCATGCGTGAATAAACTTAGTTGCTGAGAATTGGCCCATCGTTCGTCAATAAAAAACGACCGGCCATTAAAATTGGCAAGAAACGTGAGCCAAACATTTAAATCCTCTTTTGACTCGCAATTGAGCTTAATGAAGTGATGAGATAAACGGATGCTGTGGGTGAGGTCAATTAAGTGACGCAAAAATGCCCGTCCTGGGATGATGACATAACAGGCGAAATGTATGAGGCCAGTTAAAGATTGCAAATTCTCTTAATGCGATTTTCTTATGCTGTCGAAATGCGGTGATAAAATCAGTACATTTGCGTAATTTATCTAAAGGTAAACGCGCCTCAAGTTCTATGGTATCTAACTAAATACCTGCAAAAGACAACATCGTTGATGGACTGCATGTCTTTTCAGTGGCCATAGGTAACCCAATAAAAGCGCAAAAATTGAGAAATCAATGTAACTAAGTCAAGCAGGAATCATAGGACGCAGCTACCACCAAAAAGTCATCAAGCAAATGTAGAATAGCTGGTATACTAAGCATATATTATCCATCATTGGATTGCTCAATAGAGACCCAAAATCTATAAAATTATCGTCCCAAATCTTGTTCTTCAATTTCGTGGAAACTCGAAAATCAAGAGGTAAGGTTACCGAATGGTATGGTTGACCAGGCAATGAGGGCATAGCAGAGAATGTCTCACCTGTAATGGCTGAATGGGCAGAATGTAACGCTTGTTCGACGACAGCAGCACCAGGCAGTTGTGGAACCGTTGAAGTTGCGGCAGGAGTGACCACTGGAGCTTCAATAACCTCACCGGATTGCTCTGGTTGCGAGAGTGGTGTTAGGCGTCAAGTTACTTCAGCTGTTACGGTCGACACTATTTGCCCAAGTAGCACAGGCGAAATGGCAGAACTTGGTCCCGTTGATGTTGTGGCAAAATTGACTGGAGCCATTGCAGGCAGTGTGGATGTCGAGGCAGCACTACTGGGGCTGTTGGTGGCGAGCACTGTAGCGGTGGTGGCTGACGAACGACCCCTACAAGTGCGCCGGGAAGACAGTTGATTGGGCACAGAAGTTGTGGCTGTGCATTTCGAACGTGTGTTGTGGTTGGACGGCATTGATGAGCTGAAAGAAATGACTTTAAAAACTATTAGAACACAGTCATGCTAAAGATTTAGTCGCATAGGTAATGCGTATGAGAATCGATAAATCAATAAATCGGTTGGGTCAAGCCTGGCCACATAAAGGTGACCGCACCACTGAGCCCAAAGTTTGTACTTAAAACAAAAGACATATGACAACTTGGTCCTAAATAATAACACATATAGATACAGTGAGGGCGAAGCCTCAACTAAAATCACAGCGAAGTGCGATTGGTGACAACATATGGACTGAGAGCAAAGCCTCAGATAAAATCACAGCGAAGTGTGATTGATAATAACATAATGACATGAAGGGCGAAGTCTCCATTCTTTATAAAGATGAAATTCAATGGCGAAGATGAAATTCAATGGCGAAGATGAAATTCAATGGCGAAGATGAAATTCAATGGCGAAGATAAAATTCAATGGCGAAGCCTCCAATTATTTAACATATAGAGGAGATAAACCCCTTTACTTTAAAGTAACTGTATAGCTTTGAGTATTGCACCCTGGTAACTACAGTACAAACGATGTTGAGCTCTGCACATAAAATGTATGCCATCGGGTAAAAACGGTGAGATAGATGAGTGAGTGAAGCCCTTATGGCTCCAACAAAAAACATTATGCATGCCATTAAATATTACTGTTAAGTATTGATTTGGAATCCTAACTTTTGCGTAAACTCAGGGGAGGAGGCTCGATCATATCAAGCAAACCCCTATAACTCGGATAGAAGTTACCCCAAGCAATAAATGAACCAAGTCGTCTATTTTGGAACCCACAATTTCGGGTTTCATTAAAGGCAAATCATTGGTCCCGACCTCAAAAATCACTATGTTGGGTTGGAACTTCTGAACATATCCAAAATGTATTTCACGAGCTTGTCCACCGTCTGTCCCCCAATACCATGTAGTTTAATGGAGACATCGGGTAAATTAAAATTTAAGGCAGCCCGCATATCAAATTGAGTTGTCAAATCCCAATGCAGGCGCCTGACAAAAGAATGACCAAACACAAGAACTTTGGGGCGAGACAAAGCCATAACAAATAAAAATTGACTCTTATCGTCACATTACATGAAAGATATACTAATCTGACAAAGGACGCAGGAAGAAGTTGAAGAATAAGTTAAAATGTTTCTGTCTGCACGACTTATGAAATTACTTGTGCTATATCTTTGTTTATATGCCAAAAATCCGACCTTGATCTTGGCACTGTTGCGTAGTTTTAGGCACTGAAATTTCCTACCTCTTCAACCGGCGTGCCATAGATTAAGATAAAGCTATTATGTCATCTAATCATGTTAATCCAGGCATGACATAAAAATCCATATTTCCTGGGAAATATTTTTATATAACACAAGGTGGCAATATCAAAATTTATAATTCATTGACTAGTATAAAGATTACATAGACTGATAGACGTTACACAACTATTAAAGTTCAATGTTATTCACAAATTTTCTGCGAGGAACGTCAGAATATCAACGGTTCCTGGTTTTAGTTGTGCTCGTGATGGAACGCTGATCAATCCGGCCTTGCTAAAAAGTCATTCTGATGGAGAGCTACTAACCTGGATACATAGGTATTTTCAGGCAAATACGTTTGTTTGCCACCATTTGAGTGGATCTTCGTTGCTGTTGATCACTGAATACATCAGGTACGTTTTGATCGCCTTTGACAAACAATCACGTGGTGAGGAGGATCAACCTGGTGGTTGCTCTGATTTCTTGAGGCTTGTCAAAGCTCTAAGGCTAAGTTTCAACTTCTTCTTTGGTGGGTTCAGTTGAAGGTGATGGGGAGGGTGTAGATTCTAGACCAAGGACAGAGAGAAACACAGCTTGTTTGAGAAGTTCCTCCTTAACAACATGCAGTTGTGACTGGATCACTTGCGTGGCGTCCTCAGCTTCATCTGTTGTGCCAGTCGTGGGTTCGGTGGTGATGAAATCAGCTTTATATCTCGCGTCAAGGAAGATCACTACAACTAACATATTCGACAGATCGCTTTTTTCATATCTTGTCTTCAAACGTTGTAGGATTTCATTTTTAAGATCACATGTTAAAGGAAGATCGTATTCTTCACAGGCGAGTTCAACCGTAGTTAGTCGATGCAAAATCGGCTTAACAACACTTATTGTGACATATTTACTGGCAGATAGGAGACAGGGCAGCATCGATACACTCTAAAACTTCAAGATCCTGCCAGCTTGGTGCCAGGTGAACCGTGTTCTTGTCATTCCCAAGAACTCTCTTTATCACTTGCTTATTTCGAAGAATGTGACTAATCATATGTTGCGTTGATCCCCAACGTGTAGGACATTCCTATAAAAACAGACAACAAATGTTATTAGTTCACAAAAGACAATTTCAGCACTTCAGTGCTTAGCCTTGAAATTTAGGTAATACAGTACTTATGGAAGCTAATTGCTTCACTTTTTGTCCAGGTTCTTCTTGAAGTTGAGCTGCAGCTAAGTCCCTTCGTTTTTTCAAACTGGTGCCAAAAGCGGCCACAACTTTCTTGCAAACTTTCAATGCACAAGTGGTTCTTGTCTTGTTGGCTAGAGTGTTTGTGATAGCTAAATGAAGGTTGTGACCGAAACATAGCACGTTAGTCCATTTGCTGTCCCTACAGGCCTTGTTTATGTTTGCCCTGTTGTCTGTTGTTATAGCAACTTGTTTTTCTTCGTCTAACTTCCAATAAGAAAGGACATTGTGCATACGTTCAGCAAGATTGCTTGCAGTATGGTCTTCTGGCACGTGTCTTGTTCCAAGATATATCGTTTTCAAGTTCCAGTCACTGTCTATCCAATGAATCGTGTAGCCAAGATATGGAGTTAAGCCGTGAGATGACCACATGTAGTAGGTTTCTATGCTTCTGTGTCTTCCGAAGACGTTTCTTCCACCAGAAGTTCAACTTTCAAGCTTTCCATTTCTTATTTTGGTTTGGCAGATTGCGCTGTTATCATCCGCCTTCTTAAATAATTTCCAAACTGAGCTGTTAGATTCCGGCATTTCCATGTCAACAAATAAACCCTTACAGACGCAGGATTGAAGACACACAGTTTAGTTTTTTAAGTGAGAGCGTGATTTGACACAACACAATGAATACAAAAATATTTTCCGATTTTGAATAATGCGCAGGCGGAAGCCCTAATGACACATTTGATTTCCTGGCGTTGTTAGGGATGATAGCGTCTATGATGAGTCATGAGCCATTTTTAGAATTCCCTTAATCAGTTAATGCTGCCCGATTTTCGGTAATTTTTCCGTTTTTCGTTGTGCTTTGTCCGGTTTTTTTGGTTCTTCGGTTTTTTGATTTTGGCAAAACCGAAAAAGCGGTTTAAAAAAAACCAAACTTTTTTGGTAAACCGAAAAACTGCCCCAGCCTACTGTGGAGAGTGAGCAAGCAGTGACACCCCATGATGAAATAACTGATATGATCTGCCAATGTGTTAGAGAAGAGATTGAGATTCAGTGAAATGTACAGCAAAATGGAATATTTTCCATTATACATAGGACTAGACATCTCATAGCAAGGTGAGTCAGTGACATGAAAATTATGCAAATATAAATATTTAATTTCAATACTAATTTAAACTGTAATGACAATCTACAAGTGAGTTATTTATGGTATGATATTATTTTCATTGTTTGTATTGTATTACATTGTATTGCTTTGTATTACAGTACATTGCATTGTATTCAACTGTTTTTTTTTTTTGTTGTACTGTTGTATAGTGTATACTGACATACAACACATGGGCCTAATTTGTAGGGAGGGGCGCGCTATTGTGTTGCATTTATGTATGTCTACATTTATTAAGTCCAGGGCCAAAACTCCAGGGGAGGTATGGAGGGGGGGTGATACACCTCCCAATCTCAAGGAAGTTGGTCTGGTCGGGCAAATTATAGGAACTCGTCAGGCGAATTTCTGGAGATATGAGAAAAATACAACCTAATAAAGTGATATTAAAAAGATGCAGCATTTTTTCCAAAATTTTAACAAGTTCATCGTGTGTCATTGACTCATTGTCGTGCTAGTACACATCAAATCTGACTCGCCGATAAATTCATAGCCATTATACAATTGTAAGATAAAGTATTGAAAAATATGTGGTAATCGCAAGTGCAGCATGGCATGTGCAAATTCCTCCAGTTCTGACTATAGAGTTGCAGAAAGAGTCTCTTAATATATTAGATGCATTAATATTGGTAGAAGAGACCATTCATCCCCTACGAAAAATGAGAGAAAATGAGTTGGAGATCGATTGCCAGATTGATGCTAGTGTTCAATTTTCCAACCACTATGGAACAGAACCAGAAGAAGAATTTAATCGCCACCACAGGCCGAGGAGGATGCCACAAAGACTTGAAGAAAACCAAAATTCAGCCGTGTCAATTTCTTTCCACACATTTTACCGCAAGGCAGGTATAGAAGTGCTAGATTCTCTTATTACTGAATACAACAACAACCTAAAACAGTCCCTTGAGAAGATTAAATCTTTGGCTGATTGACTTTGTCGGCCATTGCAGAATCCAAACGTACAGCAAATGAATGAAATATCAGGTCTTTTCCCGCCGTCAATAACGGTGAATGCAAGTGTCTTCACGCAGAGCTTGAAATATTTCAAGAACGCGTTAAGAAGTTAACTGTCCCATGTAAGACCGCCGATCTCTGCTAGCGAGTGTATTTGAACAAAAGCATTTTCCTGAACGTATACAAGTCGTTTAAACTACTCTTTACTGCTCCTGTAACCGTTGCCAAAGATGAACAGACATTCAGCAGAATGAAAATTGTCAAAAACTTCCTCAGATCCAGGATGTCTGACACTCAACTTGATGATCTCATAGTTCTTGCCAGTGAGAAAGATTTAGTTGACTCCATTGACTTACATGCAGCCATGAAGAAATGGGCTTCTCAAAAGAACAGAAAACTCAAAATAAAATTTATTTAGCATTTAGAAGTTCAAACAGTTAGAAAGAAAAATACAGGGTGTCGTGTGATGGATGCTCCATAATAAAAAGGTCATCCAACCTTGACATGAGGCTGTGCCAAACTGCTATTTATCTGGTGAATAAGATGTTCTTCATCCGATTTTAGCCAACATTCTAATCAGGACATACATGGAGGAAAAACTGTATGTCGTCATTGCATATAACCGTATAAACCAGATATTTAACTTAAATGTTTAGTTTATCGATGTATGCAAGTTAAAGTATATTATCTTTTACAGACACCCTGTGTAAATAGAACAGTAAGTGGTGAATATAATTGAGTGTTCATATCATATTTTATAACTTGTATATTTTTGCATGAAATTTAGAATACTATCTGACTAGTCCCGATATGTTTCATATAAATTGCTTTCATAAACTTTCAAGTTCATCGGGCAATACCACGGCCACGCCCTTATGTCGGGCAAAATAGACCCATACCCCCCCGAATTTTTATACCCAAGTTTTGGCCCTGATTAAGTCAGTAAAATCTATAGGGATATCACACCAACAATTTAAATCTAAAAATATATCTATAACTATGTACTGTGTATGGAAATCTAAAATCGTAAAAAAGTTATCTAGTTATGGTTAACTAGATAGTTCAGTAGCTTAGACTTGAGAACATAGTATGTTTAGTGTAGTAAACTTTATTTTATTTGTAGCATAGACAAGATAATAAATGAAAATATGTTAACTGTAAGTAGGAAAATAGTTGAACATGCTGCATGCAAACAACCTTCACAGGACATGAGGAAAATATTAATACATGTAGTTACCATATCACAATATATGTAGTTACCATATTACAATATTTACAAACATATAACTCTGGATTAACCCATTAAGCGCCAGCGCTCTCGCCTTGATGAGTAAAATCGTCTGGCGTTAGACAGAGTAAAATACTAAAGTAGGGTGCATCAGGGTGCAATGCCACTCAATGGGTTAAGCTCCAGCGCTCTCCCCTTAACAAGTAAAATCGTCTGGCGTTAGACAGAGTAAAATCGTCTGGCGTTAGACAGAGTAAAATCGTCTGGCGTTAGACAGAGTAAGTGGTGGGTCAGGTTGTCCAGTAAGCAATGGATTTCCCGGATCTGAAATGTTATTTGATTATCCACATCTGATAAGGGGACCAGTTTTGCATTGTTCGAACTCTGTGGTGATTAAAAGCTTCCGCAAATTCTTGAAGTGCTAAATTGATTCAAGGTAGGTAAACCAAATGTAATTAACAGTCGGTATTCAGAATGCCAGAATCTTCCATCGCGTAGAAAGCATAATAAAAGTAATGGCTAAATACATGAAACATATCACACAAAAGGCGCTCTATCCTTTGATTATGGGTTGGCGGACCAGCAATAAATCTCTACCTTCTCCTCTGGTTTCCACTATTGCCTCACATACAAATACATTTTCCACACTGTGGTCCATGTGAATATGGGATGGCCAAATTCCCCCATCTTTCTCAATCGCATCAAGGAACAAATTTAAAACTGTACTTGCAAGATTATTTGAACTGCAGTACATATAAATTATGTGCCTAGAAAAATCATCTATGTACCCATATATAACCATACTGCATCTAATTAAAGAATGGTGCCCATCGAGGTGCCAGAGAGAATCAGCCCATACCACTTGATATCTTCTACGATACACAGCAGCTCCCCACCTTAATGCAGCATTGGCTGGATACACTCTAGTTATACTCTCACGAACTCTTCTCCTTTGTACATGTATACCATGTGAACGAAGATAACCTAATATTGGCACTTGCCCAGTTGTCCTTCCATGGCAATTCATATAATCCACAAATAAGCCATCTATTTCAGCATCAGATAAATTGCTGAATTCACATAAATGGTACAAGTTGTATTCTCATCTATAAATTGTCCACCTTGATACCCCATATAGCATTGAAATTTTTTGCTCAGAGAAACCCAGCCCCAAAAGGCCTGGGAGAGAGACAGTTTTGTTGAATTAATTTTAATTTGTTGAATTGTTTTGTTGAATATTGAATTGTTTTGTTGAATATTGAATTGTTTTGTTGAATGCTGAATTGTTTTGTCGAATGTTGAATTGTTTTGATCCGAAGCAGAAAATCTCTAATTTTAATTAAAACAGTGTAGCGAAGCCACCTTAAGTTTGTCTTATTTGAAAGAACAATAAAAATAAACTTCCTTTACAGTTATTCCATATCTTGCCGGTTTTTGAAATAAATCAACTTATTTTTATCAAAAGCAGCATGCATTCTGCCACTTTGTATATGCATTCGATATGCATACACTGCAAGTAGGGTAAAAAGTGAAATCTTGCAAACCATATGTCATTATCAGTATGAAACTCGATCTTCCAAAGTCTGTCTTTTTACTACTTAACTCACAACATTTTAAGGAAACTTTTCGAAGAAATTTAATCCCACATGAAGAAGTTTTAACAAGTTTACCCTGCTTGGGACGTCATTAATTAGGTCAATTATAATACCAAGATGGCAGGACAGCACACTGTTTTAGGTCAAAATATTTCAAAAACCAAAAAGTTGTAAAGGGTCTTCATACAGTATATAACTTTAAAAGTTCTTTCAAATATAAAGACAAATTATAACAAATTAATCAGTGTTACAGACACCACCCGCACGGTGCAGGGCAAGATGCAGAAAGTTTCTTGTTGGGAAAAATTCAAGTTTTGTACTCCATCCACTGCATTTAATTTACTGGTCATAAAGTAAAAGGTGGGTGGGCTGGGAAAATCATATATTTGGTGTCTGCACTTTTGGTAGCCCACCCCTTTATTAGCTGCTGGAACATTTGTAGCCCACCCTTAAAGTGGTGCTGAAAAATTATGACCCACCCTTTCAGAAAGGCAAAAGATACCAGCATTCCATTTTTTTTGTTGCCAAACAATTATGTGTTTAACAATATTCAATAGCTATTCAAGTGGTGCAATTAAATATAGAGAGGTCTTTCTTTGCATGGAACTTCACATGCATGCTGCAGTATCTTTCAGCTTATAAATTAGAGAACTTTAGTTTGACATTTAACGCCCAACCGCTAATGATAATTGTGATATATAACGCCAAACCACTAACGATAATTTTGATTTAACTGTGCTCTCATGGAAATTATACACTCAGTTTGTTACATGCTAAACATCCTGCACAAAGATTGTGACATTTAACAATATCAGAAAATCAGTTTATAGCAACTGCTAACATATTAGCCACAGTGAAGGACACTTTACGAAATGGGGGGGGTGGCAGGGATGCCGGAAGTTGCTGAGGGCAAGGGGTGCAATTGGTTAGCAAAAGGGCATACTCCTTAATAAAAGGGCAACAATGAAAATGAAACGGCGTCATGATCCAACATTCGTGTCGATCTCCCTCCTCGTCACCAATTTTTGTCGGACCGAATATTATTTAGGCACAATTCCTCCGTAATTTCTCCCCAAAAATTCCATAAGTAATGCTTTCTGTTTCACCTTTCACCAAATGGATAACAACTTTGCCGAATTCCTAATGACTGGGGGGTGGAACACCCACACACACATCCTCGAGCGACGTTTAATTCTGTCTGTTGTAAAAGTTTTGTGCAAAGGTTGCACCCATAGTCTGCACCCGCACTGCACCCGCACTGCACCCACAAAGTTGAAAATGCAAAAGGTAAGGGGTGCACTTGCACCCACTGCACCCGTGGTTCCGGCATCCCCGGGGGGGGGGGGGGGGGG
>CACRXK020003115.1:0-20640 GCA_902702795.2 Paramuricea clavata | reverse complement strand
GGGGTAGTGTGCCAAAGACACAGAAAAATTTTTGAATTGGAATCTCGGAAAGGGCAATTTCAGCATTCTGAGAACACGTTTTGTAAAAAACTAGGTTTTCAAAACACTGTTTTAATGATGCATTTTATAATTAAAAATATTTATATAATTATTCACATAAAAAGACAGACTTTGGAAGATCGAGTTTCATACTGATAATGACATATGGTTTGCAAGATAAAAATTTCACTTTTTACCCTACTTGCAGTGTATGCATATCGAATGCATATACAAAGTGGCAGAATGCATGCTGCTTTTGATCAAAATAAGTTGATTTATTTCAAAAACCGGCAAGATATGGAATAACTGTAAAGGAAGTTTATTTTTATTGTTCTTTCAAATAAGACAAACTTAAGGTGGCTTTGCTACTCTGTTTTAATTAAAATTAGAGATTTTCTGATTCGGATCAAAACAATTCAACATTCGACAAAACAATTCAGCATTCAACAAAACAATTCAATATTCAACAATTGCAAGGTGCTTTAATTTAATTAACATGCTAATGACTATGTAAAAATTTATTTGGTAAGTGATGATGTCAATCGACAATGTGTGCCTGTTGCAAAATGTTGACACACTAGTATCTGTGAAAGAGTGTATAAAATGTGTATGTTGTGACAGGTACAGTACAGAAACATATATCATTATATTATGATAACAATTATGTTATATGAGTGTGAATTGTGTTATTTGGTGGGGGGGGGGGGTGAATCCCCTAGTGTCTGCCAGTGATTAGGCCTGGTCTAAACGCCACATTTTACATGTGCCGAATCAAATTATTGAATTACATGCATTTCAAACACTCATTAATAATTCATAAGCTTATTGGCAAATCATGTCAACCATAATATGTCACGTGCAGTGGCTTTAAACCTGATAAAACACTCCTAATTAGTATTCTTTATATAAAGAGTACTAATAAGGCAGTATCTATTGTAGTGGTGTCCTCATTAGTATTTTTTATATAAAGAATACTAATAAGGCAGTATATCTATTGAATTTGTAGTCGTGTTTGAAGCCATTTAATTAACTCGCAGGTCATGTTTTATTAGGTCTAAAGCCACTTGTGCTGCGCGCTCGTGTCTTTAAACCTAATAAAACACTCCTGCTCGTTTATTGAACAGTACGTAAAATATGACGTTTAAATCAATTAAATTCGACAGGTTTGAATTAAGTGCAACTTCAGTCGAATATTCGACCGACTCAGCCGAATATTCGACTAAAACTTGATTGTTGACTTAAAAGCCGCATTTTACATAAGTCGAATCTACTGCAAAAAATCATGTTAAAATATCATTACCCATAACTCTGCGGTTTCATGCAAAATGACATACGCAGATAGGCATATACAGCTATTTCAATTAAGGTTGTCCCCTGAGCAAAGCGGAAAAGTCGAATATGTGCACAAAAGGCTGCTGGGAATCGCTAAAAAATGAATGAATTTATTAGCGATTGCCAGCAGCCTTTCATGCTCGTATTCGACTTTTCTGCTTTGCTCGGGGGACAACTTTAATTGAAATAGCTGTATACAGCTAGAGCAAGCATGGCCGAAGTTGATGACTGCTTTTCTTGTTCAATCTAGACAAAATACACTTGTCAGTTTAACAACTCTTTCTCAACATATATTGCAATTACAGTGTTGATTCAATTGGTTCTATAATGTAAATATCCCAGCGAGTATTTAGTAATACCCCCTTTAAAGCCCTTTTACAGTAAACGAAAACCACCATTGAAATTCTCACAAAATACCTGTTTAAACGGGGGGTCAAATGCTTCTAAAACAATCATACATTTACTCACCACCCTTGGCCAAACATTCTGAATTTCATTTTGGAGAAAAAAAACTTGAATATCTTCTAAACTTTTCGTTATTCTCTCAAAGGCCATGGAAGTAAAATGTATTCAAGTGCTCTCATGTAGAAAGCTTTGTTTGAACATACGGCGAGAAATATTTATTTGCAATTTCTCAAAATATCAGGTTTTATTCGCATGTGCGTGCCACTATACTTGATAAATAAGGAGCACCATGCATCTTCTGCCTTCTCCTAATTGCCAAGAGGTTATTTACTGCATGCCATATTCATTAAAAGTCATCGTTTTCTGTTGGCGTGAATGATGTTTGATAGGTATAAACGCAAAGTTTTTTCTCTTACAACTTCATCCGCCATATAGTTTAAATTGCAATTAAATTTGACGTCTGAATTAAAATTTGAAAAATGTCAATTCAAGTCGACTCAAATATATACGGTGTTTAGACTTGGCCCAAGTTTGAAGTTAACGTTTGCAGTATAAATTCTACACATGAGTCCTGATACAATTTATTTCTATTTTTATAATTTTAATTTTAATACAAATGCCCTTGACAAATTCCTGCATATTTTTACATGGCCCACCCTTATGATTGCAATTAACTTTCGATGACCCACCCCTTCAACCGTGCTCAAAAATTGTGACCCACCCCCTATTTTTCCCAGCCCGCCCCACATTTTATAATTGACTTGCTTCCTCGGATTAAACTGAGCAAAGTAAACATTCAACCTGGATGACAGTACTGCTCCTTTTTCTATAGTAGCTATCAGTAAAGATGAGCTTGACTGAAGAACATAGCTCAGAAGTAGAAAACGAGTTAGATTGGGATAGTGAAGATGGTGAAAAAGACAAAGCTGTAAGTGTACTTTGGGCGTTGAAGATGCATCCACGATGAGGCAGTTGAAATCTGATCTGTATTATTAAAAAAGTACCTGAAAAATGCAATCAGAAATTCGACCATTTCGACGTATCAAGAAAAGATGGTAAAAGATTACTTACTTCCAGATGAAGGGCCTTTGCCCGAACCGTTGTACCTAGTTTTTATTGTATTTTTCCAGATTTTACTGTTTGTTTTTTACATATCTCAAATGCTGCATGTTTAGGTATATCTTGGTCCTTTTTATTTGGTCCTAATTGAACATTGTAAAAGGAAAAGAATCATTTGTGACTATAAGTTATATTATTTTGTGGTTAAAATAGGCAGTTTTTTGAAAGTAGATAAAACATATTTATAAAACCGCCAATGACTGGAAATTTTAAAAGATATGTTTACCAAATTACTTAATTTTTTGTGACAACTTTCCCAAATTGAAATATTCAGATCAGATTCAAGGTTTATCTTACAAACATGTGCCTTTAATAGTGATTGTATCCGACCACTATTCATATTGCTACGTGTAAAATCAACATTTAGAGTGGCTGGGTGGGCAATTTTGTGACAACTTTCCCAAATTATAAACAAACATTGCAAGTCGGTTTTCAAAATAAAGAGTTTTCAAATTCAAGCATCTTGGTTTGCTGTCCTTCCCCAGAGTATGCCTGTTTGCGGGTTATGTAGTGGCATGACTGGGGAAATCGAATCGAAATCGCTATTTGATTGGCTGCTGTGATCATCAATGTCGCCTACATATTAATGTGTATTTTTGCAAAAATTAGGCATGGACAATGCTTATCTGATTTGGAGTGCGAAATCAAAAATAATAAATGGAAGGATATAATATTATTCGTATGAAAAAGGATTGGGACGTTGGGTATATACTTACAAAATGTCATGGTATTTATGAATGACTTTTTATCAATCTACAATATAAGTATATTGTATGTTGAAATGACAGCAAGTTTCATATTTATTCCATGATAACCATGAAAGAATTGGCTAAATAAAATCATTGCACATGTTGTGGATTTGTTAAATTGACACATTATGTTTCTGAAGTCACTCTGAGTGTGTATCCACACCGAGAAGGCTTGAAAAGTATGCATGGCCAGGGTGGGAATCAAACCTACAACCTTTGACATACTAGTCCAATGCTCTGCCGACGGAGCTATGTGGTCAAGTTGGTTTGAGTGTGTGATCTAATAATCATGATTTTCTGTGTGTTGGTGTTGTGTACTCAGGTGAATATGATGTTTGTGATGTTACTCTGAGTGTGTATCCACACTGGGCAAGCTTGAAAAATAATGCCTGGCCTTGGAATACTAGCCCAATTCATGATTATTAGATTACATTGATATCAAAGGAACTAGCTAGACTCACATACTCAAGCCAACCTGATCACGTAGCTCAGTCAGCAGAGCATAATGGGCTAATATTCCAAAGGTTGTAGGTTTGATCCCCACCGTGGCCAGGCATATTTTTTAAGCTTGCCAGGTGTGGACACACACTCAGAATAACATTACAAACATTATATTCACATGAATACACAAAACCAACACACATAAAATAAAATTTGACATATTGTTGTCAGGACTTTGGAGTGACCGCTTTTGCTTGTGTTAAATCCTTAAACAGTACAGTACCTTAGATCCCCCGTTTCATGTTCAGTTGACATTATGTGCAAATAGGTCACTTAAATACACATTATCAATTATGGTCAACACTCAACATGTTGCAGCCTGTGGTCTTTGTGCTTTTGTAAAAGGAGTTATCTATATTACATAACGTACATTAGTAAGTAATATGCTTTACCTCACCATTATGGTTTTTTGCATTTACATTGTTCTTTTTAACTTTTGCAGACAAATTACACTTCCTGTAAACGCATTTGATGGCAAGCAACAGTTACTAGCTGCACTTTGAAAAAGTTTTCTGTGTGGAACATTGTCTCTAAGTGTAGCAGCAACAAATTCTTTAGTCATCGAATACTGGGAGCAACTGAGCATGACATACCTAATAATATTGAAGGAAATAGTGAACCTCGGAAATACTTCCTTGCCAATGGCGTGCTGGCTCGTGTTCGCCAGGGGGAGGGGCGAGGCCAGCTGGGAATTTGGCTCCCCCTTTTGTCCTTGAAATCTGGATATGGGCGAGCGTCATAGACACGAGATGCGCATGGGGGTCTGGGGCATGCCCTTGGAAAATTTGGAAATAATAGTGAATAAAAGCCATTTCTTGCATTTTGACGAAATATTTAAATCAATAAACTGCAAATGCATTGAGAAGTAAAGGTATAAGTTATTGTACATTTGGATATACACCAAATAGGAAATTGGTGAACAACTGAACAAAACTGTGTGCGAGAGATATAATTGATTAAATTATGTTCACATAGTTTTCTAGTTCTACGAATAAGGACAAAGTTTCATTAGGAAAATGTTAATTTACAAAAGTGCTTTTGATAATTCCATTGACGTCTTTGCAAAGACGTCAATAATGCGCTCTTTGTCCAGAGAATGTAAAATTTCCCACTCAACAGCCATCAAAAGTAAGGCTTCCAATTGTCCTTGCAACATGGTTGCCCGAATTCGAGTTTTCACTCTCTTAAGTGCTGAGAATGAGCGCTCAGCAGTGGCAGAACTGATGGGGATTGCAACAGCAATTGCATACACCTTACTTTGTCTGATTCTTCATCATGATCTGAATCATGATCGTTCAAATCATACTATACTTCTTCAGAATCAGAGCCATCGACATCGTGAAAATCCTCCTTTCTTTCTTTGGGAAAAACGAAAAGAGAGCGGTTGAACTTCAAGAATGAAGGTGCAAAGGTGAACAGCTCTTCGGCGCAGCATGATGAATCGATGTGATATGTCGTGCAGAAACTGGTTATGCTTTCTTCCAAGTCGCGGGCATTTTGGAAGTTCTCCACAAGCTTGGGGAAGCCGCTTGGGGCAAACATTGCAAGCGATTGCAATGATGGCCGGTTCTTCTCGAAACGATTTCTCATCGAATTGATGATGGTGTCAACAGCAACATGGAATGTTTCACGTTTCCAGTGAGCAAGGGGTGTGGCCTCTGGTTCATCTCTAGCAATCTCACCATCCATTACTCTTCGACTTCTCACCCTTGTTTCTTTCCATTCAACTGGACCGTATTCATTGTCACAAGTTCTAATGATCTCTTCTGGATCGCTACGTAATTTTTGAAGTTGAGAAAGAGAGCTGTCGATCATAGCTAACGCTTTACAAGGATCTACATTAACACTTTGTAAGTATCGACTTAGAGGGCCCGTAATCACAAAAATTTCACGGAAAAGATAAGCTGTTGCCATAATTTGCTTTTTTCGAACAATTCATAGAGTCCCTCGGCAGTTGCTCTCTGCGTGCTCGAAAATGAAGTTCCTGCAGCAACGTCTTCAAGAACTTTCATAACGCAATCGTATCATAAAAGGCTGAACTCATGAGAATTCCATCGGACTGTATTGATACGCTTCAACGAAAGGACTTTGAGCTTCTGAACTTTCTGAGCGGATTCAAACATCGAGTGAATTTTTTCAGATTGACTGAAAAGGGCGTACGTTTTCTCCAGATCACTGAACAAAGAGATGACGTTAATGGCAATACCAGCAGAATCCGACAAGACCAAGTTGAGAGTGTGAGCATAGCAATGAGTGTATACTATATGACTACCGATTTCATCTCTAAAGATTGCTTGCAGCCCGTTATAACAACCACTCATATTTGAAGCTCCATCATACGTCTGCGCAACTATTTTATCAAAGGTAACACTCGAGACTTTAATGCATCTACAATGGTGTCGTAGAGCTGTTGTGCAGTTGCACCAGGTGCTCTTTTGCAACACAACAAATGCTCAGAACAGTAACTGACACAATCAACTATTCTGACACAAATGCTAAGCTGTTCATGGTGGCTAACGTCAGGTGTGGTATCAGCTATCAAAGCCCAAGCTTTGCACTCATGGATTCTCTTTACTATCTCACAGGTAATCTGCTTTCCGATGACATCAATGACGTTGTTTTGCGTCTTGTTACTAAGAAACGTGATTTTCGAACCTCAACCTTTTGCCTTTTTGGTTGCGTTGGTCCCTGATCGCCCTCCAACCTTTGCTATTGCTTCATGCTTCTTGCGGATTTTTTCAAGATGGTCACGGATGGCAACATCGTATGCAGACAAGTACTTCAACACCTCCAAGAAGTTTCCTGTGTTTAGCACTTCGCTTGCAAGTGATTCTCGATGGCCTCTAAATGCAAGTCCTTGCTTCCCAAGAAGGATTATAGTATCTACGACTCATGTCATTATGTTCTGATTGCCAGTAACTTCCACCTTTCTTCGTGTTGCTTCATCATGTTCTTGGTGTTCCAGGCATGATGCTATAGTTTTCTCTTGCAAGAAAAGCACTTCTGCAACTTTAGCATTTGCGTGAGCTGCCGACATCTTGTGGTTTTTCACAACGCTATGTTGTTTCTTCCAGTTGGAAAATCCGGCAAACGTGAAGGCGTTTCCTTGATTTGTGTGTGCTAACTCACCCCGTGACAATGCATTTGTGAACAGAAGACAAGGCATACAAAATAGGCTATCTGTGCTCAATGAATAGGAAATCCATTTCCATCTTGTGTCATTGTCATGAAAAAATATTTGCTGTGAACAATATCCGGAACGCTCTCCAAACTGCTTCATTCTCAATTTTAATATCTGCTGACTTGGTTGGCAAGGTTCCATTTTTATTAATTTCTCTTTCTCTTCTGTGCTTAACTTTAATCCAACAAGTGACGCAGGATCCAATGTTCCACTGACTTCATCAACAATGATATTTGGATTTGAAAGAAATTCCCTGGTTTTTGGATGTTTCTCTTGACAGTGGCTTGGTTCCTCGACACTATCTTCAGTATCTTTTTCTTGCAATGTCTCCTCGACATCTCGATCTTTTCCGAATTCTTGATTAACTTCTATTTTTGGATCTTCCTCGCCTTGTTCTTCCTTCCCTTGTTCTTCTTTTTCTGTCTCTGGTAAATCCACTCTAGATACTTGTTCGACTTCAAATATTGAGCTTTGTGAGGTTCAAGGTATTTCACTTTCACCGCATTCACCAAATTTTTCCTGGACATTTTTTCCATTATTCTCACGCTTCCTATCTTTAGTTTGGAAGTACTTTAGCATGAAGGAACCAAGCTGCTTATTCTCATGTTGCCTAGCTTTCTTTGCTTTTCTGAATTCAGCTCCAGACTTTTTTCTTTTAGATGATGGTTTGTTGTCGGACATGGCTACAGGTTATAGTAGCAATATAGCATGAAATCAGATAGAACTTATAAACGTTCAAAATCAAACTAAGTTAATGTTTAAAACTGGGAGGTCTTGGGATCAGATTTCCAAATGTAGATTTTATCAATGGTGAGAAGTTGTGGACACACACACGTAATAAATATGTTAAATCAGATGCGGCTAGCAGTTCCTCATATCCATGATTGAAAACAAAAATTCGAATTTATTCATCCGCTTCGGTTTGAATTATAGTATATGCGGATATACCATACGAATATATTCCGTGAAGATCTGCAAGATCAGATGTGTCAATAAGGCTGAGAAAAATCGTAGCTACTGTAATAGAAAACAATGGACAAAACATATGACTGCGGGATGTCCAGTTTCCTTGTTTGGCCCGAAAATGTGAAATTCGTATCAAAATCATTTATCAAGGAGTAACACAAAGCCATTGTAATGATGGGAACCAAATTATAAGCTATAAA
Organism: Paramuricea clavata; assembly: GCA_902702795.2. Lineage (NCBI taxonomy): Eukaryota > Metazoa > Cnidaria > Anthozoa > Malacalcyonacea > Plexauridae > Paramuricea > Paramuricea clavata. The sequence goes on along the minus strand of CACRXK020003115.1, from coordinate 12,148 downwards.
GTTGAGCTTCTCCCCCAAATGTCCACAATTTCTCGCCATGCACAGGCTGAAGCGAGCGAAGTATTGAACAACGCATTAAAAAATGCACCACATGCTCATTGCCTCAACTTAATTTGTCATCATTCTAGTCGATTTACAAGCGTCACCTAGCACTTGGCAGCTGACCTTTGACTTTGCCCTGGTCCTCTGGCTATACTATGTATATAATATATATGGCCTTTGGCTATAGTCGGCCCCTCACTATAATATAGTCGATTAATTTAAAATGTCAATTCAATGATTTCAATGTAATCAATGAATTATTATTTATGAAAGTACAAGTAAATACTGAATATAACACACCCGCTGCACTGGCGAAGTGCAATATGCGCCACAGTATTTCACAATCACAGGAATCAAGTTAGATGTAATATCATAATATGAGAAGGAGTTAGGAGTGAGCCGTTTTTAAATAATTAAATCACTACATTAAACGACTTTGAGTGTATGATGTAGCTTCTCAAACAAACCAATATTTAGAGAGAAATTCAATGCGAAAGTTGAACGTTTAACGCGATTTCCTTTGTGTCTTGCTCATGAATAATGAATGTTTGCTCAATGAGGAAAGGTAATTACAACACTTACCAACAATCGTCAATCGCAAGCCAAATCACTTCACATCTCTGATTTCACATTCACAAATAATCACAATTGCATCCTTTGACAATCAGTTTCGAGCTGCCGTAAAGCGTGCACATTAGTTAATACAAGGTTTCAATTTTCAAAACGTTTCTTCTGCACTATTACTAATCCGCAGTGTTTGTCACTCAAAACTCTATTATTGTGTAAATCTTTCCCACGCACCCATATATGCTTTGGCGCCCCCTAAAAAGCTTCGCTGGGGGGCCATGGCCCCCCGGCCCCCCCTGCCAGCATGCAACTGCTTCTTGCCAATTGGTAGACTAAATCAATTTTTGTATCTGCGCGGAGCGCTAGATACTATGCTATCGAGTTTGTGCGTGCGTTAAACACTCAGGTCGACTAATTAGGGCTGTATGCCTGCGAACAGGCCGTAAAACAAAGATGGCGGCTTTCTACAGAGTGACGATTGTTATTTTATCCTAGAAGATTAATTTATTTATTTCACCCAATCATTATGGTAATTATTTACATAAAAGTATTAAAGCTACAACTATAAATAGGGCTATGAGTCTAAAGAAACCTTCATAGGCTTTTAAGGTAAGGCCCTAGTTTAATGTCCAGTGCAAAGTTTTATATCGTGTCAATCAGTGCCAGTAAAAGTATTTACAAGAATATGAAGATTAATACATTAATATTGCTTTCACTAGTAAGAGTAAAGTACATAATAAGGAGAAAAGTTGGAGAGCTATATAGACATAATCTGTTAATTACATGAATATGAATTCGACTTCCTTGTTTAAAATATAAGTTTACTAGATTGTATTGACAATGTCAATTATGTATTTTCGATTTTTTTTTAAAGATTGGTAGTGATGTTATTTTTGTCAAGCTAACATCAAGATTATTCCGAACATCCACTCCTTTCACTGAGAGTGAGTGCTTAGTATAATTAGTTCAATGGCATTTATGGCAATGCATATGAAGTTTCGACGAGTTTCGGGTACTGTATTACTATTGGTGAATTTGGCTATTTGCTATAAAAAAATCCGTAAATGAATGTGGCAAGTTTTGTAAATGATGGTATCGGAACATGAATAAGCTTATCATTGCCCGAAGTAACATCTTAAAGCCTTTTCGTGAGTAACCATGCATTACATGGTTACTCACGAAAAGGCTTTAAGATGTTCTGAGAACACATTTTGTAAAAAACTAGGTTTTCAAAACACTGTTTTAATTAGTGGTATTAAATTACAATGTTTTAATTAATGGTACTATTATATAAGTGTGATTTGCGTTATTTGGTACAAGATTTTTACAGTCTATCAAAATTATAGGAGGGGCTCAGCCTCCACCCCCCCCCCCTCCCAGTGTCTGCTGTATAGTCACTTCGAAATTTAATTGTTTACTCATAGCAACCATGGATTTCCTTTGCGCAGATACATGTACGCCTAGCGTACCTATTTTTCAATGTTTGTTATGGTTCAATTTTTCAAGTTGTAGAACCTATTTTTTACATGCATTCTGGTTATTTCAGATACATTAATCTGGCTTGTATATTCAAGTCCAATGAGGTCGCTTTCAAACTTCCCACATCTTTTGTCGTTACAAGATTAGTGAGATGCTCTAAAGCCACTTGGGGTATCAATTCGCTTTTTATTTTGCAGATAATTTTAGTTTTTTATTTATTGGTAAGTTACATGAATAATTAGGCCAAATCTTCATTAGTGCAAAAGGCCAGGACAAAGAAGACAAAGGCCTAGTGTGATGGTGTTTGGCCTAATTATTCAGCAAACCTACCAACCCTGTGTATGAGCTGTGTTCTATTTTACATTTCATGGTAATAAATAGAGTGTATATTTTTTTACAAACAGAGGAAAGCAACATTGGTTTACTGTACTCGATCCATAAAAATTTTGGAAAGTCTTTGTCCCAGGATATCTTGGCCAAAGCACAAGGTGTCTCAACAAGAGATCACCCACTTATTTTTTTCTGGTGGTATAAATCAAACAACTGCTGGTACATTAGAGTATGTCAAATAGTTTAAAATAACATTTCCCATATGAATTAATTTAACTTTCCTGTTACTGTACTTGTAACAATATATGTAACTATCTTCAATTAGTAAAAAGATTCTGAAGATACTTGCATCCACCACCCTTGTGTTAATGGTTGATTACCCAACATTTACAAGATCTGTTGGAGAATTCTTGAACCAGGTTCAGAGTGGTTTGACACAAGGGCCAAGTGGAAGTGGAATGCTTGCTCCCAAGGGAAGCCTTTTAATGTTTAATGTACATGTGACAGTAACTATATTTTGACTTGTTATGTTAATACAACTTGTAAAGTATTATACAATGGTATTTTATATATATATCGTCCTGCAATTCAACAATTTGTCAACAAGTTGTGAGTGACAAGCTTCAGTAGCAATTTGATAAAATAACAGCATTGTTACAACTTGTTGACAACCTTGCTACAAACCTGTTGCAAACACAAGTTGACAAGTTGTGAGATTTTTACGTGTGTACCCTAACGTATTATGATGTTTAATTATTCTTATTATTATATACATGACAAAATTACTGCAATCTGATTGATTAAGAGGAGTGCAATTATTTCATTAATTATTTATCTTCTGTAATCAGTGGCAAATACTGCAATTTCATTGGTTTACAGGAGTGCAATTTGATCATTAATCGCACCCTTTCTGAGCTGTAATCGCACTCTTGTCTACAGCCAATGAAAATCAGTCTAGTATTTACAACTAGCCAATCAGCATTCAGGATACAAACTTTGAATTTTATTTTCTTTATTGCTGTAAAAAAAATTCAAAATGGAGGAATTCACAAATTCTGAAAATTTTGACCTTTTAATTTTTAAATCAGCCCTCAAAAACTGTCAAAATTGAGGTCAGAAAAAAAATGCCGACCTAAATCTGACCTAGCTCGGCACATCTCGGAATTTTTTAAAATCTGTTTCCATGTCTTGGAGCACTAGTAGCCTGCACTAGTAATCACATATTTACGAATCATTGAAAAGTATCAATGTTACGAAGGCTTTTCTTTTAGAGTCTTACCTAAATTATATCATAATACCTGTTAATTCTTAAACCTCACACCAAAGTGTATCGAATTCTATAATCGCTGACTTTTTAACAGCTATAAGCACCAAAAAAGATTCTTACTTTCGCTGAATTAAGGTCGGCAAAACATTGCCAACCTGGGAGGTTGATAGGTCGGCATTTTAATAGGTCGGCATTGCCGAATGCTGATCTCGTTTTCGAGGGATGTTAAATTATATATTTTCTGACGAAAATGACCTACCTGTTCTTCCAGCAGAAGACACCGAACTAGACACAACCAGGAGTTATATTTCAATCAAATTCAGATGATTAACTGAACTAAAGAACTTCACTATTTTTATAAACATACAAACATGGCTTCCCAATTGTGTGTTGAATAATTCAAACAAATGTTGTCATGTGATTATACCGGAAATAATGCCCGGAAGTTAATAATATGTTAATTTGATTATATATGATAAATAATAATTCAAAATTGTACTATTTCACTAAGAATTGTTGTGACAAAAATTTAATAATTATATTGAATTTCAACAAATTGTATTTTTGTGCTGTTCCCCCTTAAACAGTTTGATTACAGAAGATAAATAATTAATTAGTAATAGAACGAATTAAGTCGTACTATTAATGCCATAATCATACTCGTGATTAACAAATCAACCTCCCGCTACGCGGTCGGTTGATTTTGTAATCACTCGTATGATTATGGCATTAATAGCACTCCTATTCGTTCTATTACCATCATTAATTGCACTCTCCAGGAGTGCAATTAATGATTTTCGTGATGGCTGGGGGGAGTGGGAAATCAAAACAACAAAATCCAATATGGCAGCGAAATTTAGATAAGTATTTCTAACAAATGTGGACGAATTTAACTGAATTTTGGCACAAGAATGAGTTTAAGAAACATTGTATGGCAAAAAGAGCCTGTGGAAAATACCTGGAAACAGTCTTAAAAAATAATCTTGGCGGGATGCAGCGAAACATGTTTGAAATACAATTTATAAAGATTTTCTTAGTCTAAAATATGTTGTTTGAGTTGAATCTTGTGTCCTAGTTTAAGTTATCTGCCTTTATGAGTTTATAATCATTTCCCAAGTTTGTTTATACCAAATTGCTTACAAAAGAATTAAAAACTCTTGACAAAATGCAGTTGAAATATAAAGAGAGCGATTTTGTCATGCATATAATAAATAAATAATCACACGGGCAAGTCGTGCAATTAATGATTAACACTACTTGTGATATTTGAAAAATGTGCCAAACTCCCTCGGCGGCTCGTGCAATTTTGGCACATTTTTCAAATATCGCTTGTATGGTTAATCATTAATTGCACTCCTTCCTGTGTGATTACCTATACTAATGAAATTGTATACATGCAATTAATGTATACAATTCTGTACTTTTGTTAGGGTAAAGGGGCGTGTCATCCGCTTTGACTATGTCAAAGATAATTCGCAGCCACAAGATTTTGATTCTGATAAAGAAAAAGCATTAAAAGTACTTGTGGAGGAAAACAAAGTAAGTTTACATTTATAGGCTCATGCATTGCAACAAGGCCTGCAGATATACTGTACTTTTATATTTAGACTAATTACACATTTAAAATTACATCAAAAACAAATATTTATTTCTATTCTCAGGGAATATTGGTTGCATGAGTGGCCAGATTTAAGGGGTTGTGGGAGCAATTGGCATAAATATCAGGTGGTTTTATTGGGTGATGTAAATATTGATTTTTTGAAGTATAACTCTCATCAACCCACTGAAAGATATTTAGATATGTTATACGAAAATAATTTCATACCCGTTATTACTAAACCCAATCAGATAACGGACCATACTAAAACACTAATTGATCATATCTGTACGAACACACCAATTGATCAAGTTGTATCGGGCATTGGACTCTTTGATATATCAGATCATCTCCCTGTGTTTTGTATTTTGAGAATGTCCATTAAAAGAGAGTATTATAAACGATTTTATAGGGATTATAAACATTTTAGTCAAGATGAGTATTTACATGATTTAATGCATACTAACTGGAATAATAAACTCAACAACCTAAATGACAGTCTAAATCAAGTAACCAAAGATGTAATTGATTCAATATGTGAACTAACTGATAAACATGCGCCAATTAAAGAAGTACCACCAAGTAAAGCAAAGCAATTTTCTAAGCCATGGATCACAAGTGGAATCCTCAAATCAATTAAAACTAAACAAAAAATGTACTGTAGTCATTTCTTTAGCAATGATATAGAAAAAGTAATGATTTATAAAAAAATATTCTAATAAACTTAATTACAATGCACAATTTGAAAAATGTAAAAGTAATTTAAAGGCTACATGGGAACTTATAGGTACTTTAATTGAGAAGATCTAAGGGCCAACTCTATCCTAAACACTTGATTAGAAATAATCAAACATTTACAAACAGGTGCGAAATAGTTAACCAGTTTAACCAACATTTTACTAACGTTGGTCCGAATTTAGCCAGTTCGTTAGAAATATCTAATGAAAACCCGACTAGGTATATGTCAAATTCACCATCTTCAAGTTTCATAATGTCACCTGTAATAGAAACTCAAGTACTTGATCTATTTTTGGCTTTAGATACAAACAAGAGTTCTATTAATATCTCGAATGCAATGATAAAAACGGCTGCTCCTACAATTGCTCCCGTTTTTACTGTTATTTATAATGAATCAATCAATACAGGTATTGTTCCTGGTATACTCAAAATTTCACGTGTTGCACCAATTTATAAAAGTGGAATAGAAACGGATCCTAATAATTATCAACCAATATCAACACTATCTCCATTCGTAAAAGTTCTTGAGAGATTAGTATATAATCAATTGCAACTATTTCTTCAAAAATATAAAATCTTATATGATTATCAATTCAGATTTAGAAAGGGTTACTCAACAGAACAAGCAATATTAGAGCTTTCGGATAGCCTAAAAACTGCAATAGACAATAAAGAAATAACATGTGGATTATTTTTAGATTTTTCAAAAGCATTCGATACTGTTAATCGCGAAATATTGCTATCTAAACTATATAAATATGGTATAAGAGGAACTCCACTTGAATGGTTTAAAGATTACTTAACAAATCATCAACAATACGTTCGAATAGGAAATATAGATTCTGAAAAATTAAACATTACGTGTGGTGTACCCCAGGGATCACACTTGGGCCAGTTTTATTTCTACTCTACATAAATGATATGCAAAATTGTGCTAAAAAACTTTCATTTCGAATTTTTGCTGATGACACCAATGTATTTTATTCTGGAAAATCTATTGATGATCTGGAAAATGTGATGAAAGAGGAACTAGACAAAATATTTCATTATTGTGCGGTTAATAAATTATCAATCAATCTTAAAAAGACCAATTTTATGGTAATAACCTCTCAAAAGAAAAAGATTCGAAATATAAGGATAAGGAACTTTGAACAAAAGGATTATATTAAGTATCTAGGTATATACATTGATAAGCATCTTACCTGGGATTACCAGATTAAGTATGTCAACAGTAAACTTGCTAAGAATATTGGAATCATAAATAAACTTAGATATTACGTTGATTTGAAAACGCTTACGCAACTGTATTATTCACTGATCTATCCTTATATCAGTTATGGATTGATGACTTGGGGAAACACTTATTCTTCAAAATTAACCAAATTACGCTCCAGTCAAAATAAATGCATAAGGAGCATATTTTTCGCAAGAAAAGAAGAGAATGTAACTCCGTATTATAATCTTTTAGGTATACTAAAGTTAGGCAATGTTTTTCAATTGAAAATTGCAACTTTTGTTTATAAAATTCTAGCAGAAACAAATGATGTCCCGACAGTATTTGCCAGTAGTATTGAGGTTGTATCTGCTCTACACTCTCATAATACAAGATTTGCTAGCAGACAGAATCTAAGTAGACCAAAAGCACAAACTAATTATGGAATACAAACAGTTAAATTTATTTCATCACAGATTTGGGAGTCTCCCTTACCAGACTGACAGATATGTGACAGATATATGTCACAGTTCTGTAAAATATCTGCAAAATATATGTACGAAAGTATCTGTCACATATCTGCAACATATAGGAATTTGGCCCCATAACATATCTGTCACAGTTATGTGACAGATATCTGTCACAGTTATGTGGCAGATATCTGTCACAGTTATGTGGCAGATATCTGTCACATATCTGCAACATATAGGAATTTGGCCCAATAACATATCTGTCCCAGTCATATGACAGATATCTGTCACATATCTGCAACATATAGGTATTTTGCCCAATAACATATCTGCCACAGTTATGTGACAGTATAGTTTCCCTACAGAGAAAATTATCTGCATATTATCTACCAAACAGATACGTATAAACATAACTGCCACCAAGTGAGATTTATCTCTTGCATAAAACTATTTCCTCTTCTGCAACATCACGTTGCTGCAATTGTACCTCTGTCATGTTCACTTGAAGCCATAAATAATTTAATACGAAGAAATATTAGATCAGAATAGTAAATGTATTTATCAGTAAATATATAATTATAGCTTACATATATAGATAAATTTAAGACTGTACAATCAATTTTTCTCCAGGGGCCAGTTGTCCAAGGCTGGATTAGCTTAACCCTAGGTTTACCTAAAATTCAAAGCAAACTTCCTGACAGCTTGTCTATAAATTTGGAAAGATTTTTCAGAGATCTTGTCTGGATCGATAGGAGTTTTCTTCTCTGATTTTTGAAATAAACAGGCTAAATTTTAACCCAGGGTTAGCGCTAGTCCAGCATTGAACAACCGGCTCCTGGGGCAGAGTAATTACACTTGCTATAATTAACCTACACTAATTTAAAATTTCCTAATATTATATAATTATATTTATATACATGGCCAGAAATAAATGAGTACCTAAAAGTCATTAATTGTTAATGTCAAGTCTCACTCAGCTGGTTTGCTTTTAGTTCAAGCCCCACAGCATTTGTCCTGTACCGTGTACTGCATAGCAGCTGTCTTTCCATAGACTGTATCATCCAGAACAAAAGCTGAAAAAATAGGAATTGATAAAATCAGATTTATTTAATATGTTTTAGATTTAATTAGCATTGACAGGAAGAATAATCTAGATAGTGTTAGGCCAAATAGGGGATGCCCTTAGGGTAGCCATGTCTAATGGGTTACAAGGTATATATTGGCTTATAATTAACCATCTACTAGGTTACATTTGATTTAATACTATTTTTGTAAAGTATATTATAGGAGACATTAGGGCTTACTAATGAGTTATGTCAAAGAAATCACTGACCCTAATCTTTTTATCTGAAGTTTGCAAAGAGTTAGGAACAATTTTTCATACCCAGTTTGTGGCGTTAGTTTTGTACTAGCCATATAATACTTTTGTTTGTGGAAACACCATGTAGTTGTGTTTCCACAAACAAAAGTATTATATGTTTTATCGCCATGGAAACCTACAAAGAAAGTATAACCTGTTTGTTTCAAAATCAAAGTTGATGTAATATTTAATGAATGTTTGTGTCATCTGTGCTGCTGTAATTGATGTAGAATATCATTCTCATGCATGAACATTTATAATAAAAAATAAGAAAAAAAACCTACCTACCCTGTCTAAATTTTTTGCATATGAGAAATATAAACCCAGGCATTTCTTTTTTTGGACTTAGTATGCAAAAATAGGTAAAATTAACAAGACAGAGCACATTAGGACAAATTGCAGGTCAATGGGTCCAGCCACAGCCCTGCCCCTTTTTTGGACTTAGCATGGAAAAATAGGTAAAATTAACAAGACAGAGCACATTAGGACAAATTGCAGGTCAATGGGTCCAGCCACAGCCCTGTCCCTGCATTATTACAGGCCTATGGACAGCTCTACATGTAGCATACTGTAATGACTCATTCATGACAGAAAATTGGCTATTGCACACTGACCCTTTATACTAATATACTTCTGGCATAATTTAGATTATTAAGCACTAAACTACTTAAAAGCTCTACACACTATGCTCAATTTTTGGTATGGCACAGATCAAACTGGTACCTGTACCAACTTTATCTGTGCTCGGCCAGTATGAATAGGTAGTCCAAGCATGGTAAACATGTTACGTGTACCAAAATTGAGCACAGTGTCAATGTTAACAGGCCTTAAAATGGCTGCATTTGGAGGTAAACTTAGGATTCATGTGTAATTATGTTGTTACTAGTTACTAAATTTTTGTAGGGGCTGTTTATAAGATTGAGACTGATCTGGCCTAGGTGGCCACCTTAGCTGGGCCAGTTTGTCATTTCTTTCATAGAAAGCACTAAAAGCAGACTATTTATTCTTGTTAATTCTTACCTTACAACACCAGTTTGCCAACTCAATCCAGATCTGATTGTCGAGACTTGAGAACAATATTTGGAGCACACCGGGCTATAATCTAGTTCCAATATTAATCTGAAAGTATATAAAGCGAACATTTGAGGCATTGTCTCAGTGCCCGTACATCTTCCAGCTTTTACAAACAAATCATTTTATACAACTGAAGCTCGTTAATTAATAAAGAGCTTGCAAGACTCTCCCTTTGACGAGTAAAATTGTCTTAAGCAACATATTTGGAGCATAATGGGTTAAGGATCAATACAGTAATACACTGATAGATCACATTCAATGCTGTAATTCTTCTGTAATTACAATCCTTATTCTTGTATTACTGTAAAATGCTAACATATCTTTAACAGCATTCAAATGTTTAATATATTATTTCATATTGTTAAAAGCACAAGTATGTTTAATATATTATTTTATATCGTTTTATTATTAATTTATACACCCTTGACAAGGTCTAGAAAAGTGCCAAATAATTATGTGACAATTATTGCTAAATTGTTGATATTAATAGTGCATTAGTGCACAATTTACTACAGAATTTACTATAATAGATTCGAATTGATATTATATTCTTTCTTTCCTTGCCAGAAACCAACATTTCGTATGTTTCTTATGCAAATTGAACGCGGCAAATTCAAAATTATATTTAACAGAATTTCAGATACATGGCTCAAGTAACAATCATATTTTCACTACATTCTTTCGCAATTAAAGCGCTTAAATAACAAGTCAAAATATAACTATTCTTACCTGTGAGATCTGAATAACATTTTACGAACTTTTCCATGCCTTTTCCATCATTTGGGTTTGAAATTTCGATAAGTTTCTTCACCATGTAAGACATGTAAATGTGCTTTCAAATTTTTAGCACAAAAATTCGAAACGACGCTATCCCATGACACTTTGCGCTCCGACACTTAAACTAGGCTCCAGGCAATGCGCGAACTATTGCTTCAGTTGTCATGTATTAAATCACAGTTAATATTAACTGTGATTAAATATAGTTTCTCTACGAATATAAGGAATATTTACAAATGTTTTCAATCAGTTACTGACTGTTAATTAATTTATTGATAATAAATTCTCGGAAAATGAATATTCTCTACAATGATTCAATAAAACATGGAAAGAAATCAACTTTAGAAATTAAATTAGAATGTAGTTATATGGTATCAGGAATGATGGAAAGGGGGTGGGGCAAGGTCTCCTTTCCTAAAGGGGGCAAATGTAGCATTTTACTATAAATAAAACACAATATTTTTGTCCCAATTTTACTTTAATAACAAATTAATTAACAAAGATAAATATGATAGAAGAGAATTTGTATATTTAATTAGCTATTTCCCAAAGTCCTGGGTCTAGTCGCAAGAATCCCTTGTTGGAGGGACAAAAAAAAGACAGCACACATTTAAATTAAAGTTTAATGTAAAAAGGAGATATCTCATTTTTGGTCATGTAAAAAGTTGATATTTTATAGTAGATACTTCTACTCTTTCACATATTTGATGCCTGTCTCCATATATTTTGTCCCTCCAAATGACCCCAGAATATGCACTGAGAAAAGGCTAATTACATGAATATACTAACCCATATAGAATCTAAATCCAGGATGACATTTGACATCTTGTTAAAAGAATATTGAGGAAAAATATATCATTTTGAGAAAAAAATGCAAAAATTGCAAAAGATGTTATATTTAAATTTTAACAAATTTATATTCATTCTTCGAGAAAATTTAAGTAAGAAATAATTTGTTATTAACTATTATTTCTTATGTTAAGAATTTGATTTCATGTTTTAAAAATTATCTTAAGAAAATGATTTGATATGAAGATGATGAAATCGTAAGAAAACATTCATATTTCAAGAAAACAAATGTATGTTAAGAGAATTTTTCTTATTTCAAAAAATGTCTTGCAAATCAAATACTTCTAATTTTAAGAATCATTTTTCTAATTAAGAAAATTAGTTTCTCATTTCAACAAATATTTTCTCGAAGTAAGAATTGTTTTCTCAATAAGAAATTATTTTT